>ML789017.1:41422-88406 GCA_009831015.1 Picea engelmannii
TATAAGGTGCTTAATATTTCATGCCAGTGTTATTGTAACCTTTATTGTTATTAATAAACTTTTACGGTATAATAACCTTGATTAAGTACAATAGGATTTCTGAGTCTGTAATGAGAGTGAAGTTCCATGTAGACACCCCCCTGGTAGCCTTAGGAGACATGTGTGTGTGTGTGAGTTTTCTGTATAAAGAATCCAGTGCCGTATCAAGAGTCTCGGGCCCTTTAAAGGCAGGGTTTCCACTCTTGCGACACACCTGACAGAGATTACTAGTTTCTGCCTGAGCAGTCGGCCAGGAGCCTGTCTAATCTTCTTTCGAGAAGACATAAGAATAAAAGCCCTGCTTTTCTGTGCATAAATGGTAAACTCTACTGTTGGATTCTTCCATTTGTGACTGTACTATACTTAACACCCGGTGTCGTTTTCTGCTTACAGCTGCTAGTTGTACGCCTTATATCGAGGGGCGGTTGTCACTTGTTGTCACTATGATGTGTCGGGGTCGTCTTGTTGTGTCCGTCTTACTTGCGTCTTGTTTTAGGTCGGGTTACTAGTTCCTGCCTGAGCAGTCGGCCAGGAGCCTGTCTAATCTTCTTTCGAGAAGACATAAGACTAAACGCCCTGCTTTCCTATGCAGAAATAGTAACCCTCACACCATGGACTCTTCTCTGTGTGTCCTTACTGTGCTCCCCCAATGTGTCTTAATGTTTGTGATGTGCACCTTATGCCTGTGGTCGTATACTACTGCAGTTACTCGTTGTGTGCCTTCAGTTTTACCTTGTCATGGTTGCATCTTGTTGGTCTTCGAGTGGCGACATAGAGTCAGGGTGTTGTTACTTCTACACGCGCGCACACACCTTACACAAAAAAAAATAAAAAAATTGCACCTGTTATCAGAATGGTTGTCGTAACGAGGAAGGTGTTACATAGTGATCATCAACAATGGATACCTTTGGAACTAGTTCAACAATCCTTCCTATATCAAGGGAATCATCGACAGAATGATACACCATGTCAATGGGAGCATCATCTACTAGTTTAGTATTAGTACCAACAATATGTTTAGTACATTATCCAACAAGTTTTATATGGGAGCCAATGGTTTTTGTAGTGGACCCAATGGGTTCAGAAGAAGTTTCAACAAGATAAGTGGCTACAATTCACGGTTGCTTCCATAGAAACAATTCTATCTATTGCTTCTAACAATTGGTGCATCCACTGATTCTATTGAAATTATCTCTTTACCATGGTCACCTTCAGTATAAGGTGACTAAGTAAACATGTTGAGAGCATGGATAAGGGTGTACAACCCAACATGAGACTTATTCCCATCTAACTTATTTTTAGGAGTCTTCAATTTATGTTTTAACCATCTATTTTCTTCCAAAGAGTACATTATGAAGGTATTATTTGTAGCTTACATGGTAATAATATAGGCATCATTTTTCTTGTTTACTTAGCTGGTTATGCAACATGATCTCCATGAGATTCTCTAGCCACAATTTCTTCTTATAGAAAATTATGTAGAGGACTATCAACCAAATCTCCACCCACTTCTATGACTTACTGAAATTATTGAGGAGATGTTTCTTCTATAGTAACTAATTATACAATAGGTTCTTGTGGAGCAATAACCTTTGTCGCATAGGGACCTTCTTCAATTACTTTCTCTACTCTTGGTTCTCGTGTGATAGTAATAGGGCCTTTTGATGTTGGTTATTGTGTAGTAACCTCAGGGCTTGTAGGTATTGGTTCTTGTATAGTAACACCTACCTCTTTTCCCTAATTAGCTATATTATCTATTTATTTAGCATAAATATCTATACTTGGTTCTTGTGTGGTATACATAGGGATCTTTGGTGTTGGTTCTTATGTAACAACACCAATTTTGTTCGGAGAACTTTTTATTTCTACTGCAACAATAAATCTTGTCCTCTTTTTCTTTGATATTTTTAACAAAGATATTGAAATCCCGGTTGTTGAAGGTTTTTCTCTTTTCTTTGTAGATGATATTATTTTCATGTTAATAGGAACTTCCTAAATAATAGGGCATGGATGAATTTTGTCTCTTGGAGGGTACTCGCCAGTAATTTCAACATCACTATTGACCTAATTAGAAGTTGAGGGATGTAATTCCTTATCAGGTTGATCAACAACATTTTGATGTTGTTAGAATATCTCCTCAAGTTGTTGATCTTCTTCTTCCTCTTTCTCTGTAGCTACCCCTTCTTCTAATTGTTCCTTTTCTTCATCTTCCAATTCTTCTTCTGCTTCAACCCTTCCTTCTCTTTTAATTTGAGGATCTCCTTGTGAGAAAGCATCCCATGTTTTATTTGTTCTAGAGAAAGAATCCAAAACCAATAAATTTATCAATTCATGGTGAGTGACACTTGAAGTAGGGTTTTTAGTGCCTCTGAAATGATGTGTTATCAACTGTAAACTTCTTAGTAGAAAATAGGGAATATTAATTAATTGTTGATTATGTATATGTGAGAGTATTTTAAAATGGAATCCAAACACAAGGCTACATATTCCTTCATAGGTTAAATAATTATGGATAAAACATGCCATAGTCAGTCATGGTAGCACAAGGAAATATGTTTCACACCCTTTTTCACATCCTCCTTTGTTTTGTTACCAACCAAAAAGTTAATATGAGCCTAAATCAACACTACTTTTCTTTGAAATCACTTATCCATGTCCGTGGTAAACCAATCAATCTTTAAATGGAATATTCAATGACTTTTATACGAATCCCATGCACAATAGCAGTGAACATGTGAATTGGTTTTGCAAAATCAAGGGCAATTCACGAATCAAACCCTTGTAACCTCTCAAAATATGTTATCCATCCTGCAACGATAAATATTTGATAAACTTTTGGATGACTTTACAATTGAACTAAACTTATAGGTTTGTACTGAACAATAGTACCTCCCATAATGATCAACAAAAATGGCAGCCGACAACAAAGCAATAACAACAACTAACATCCTCAGAGTAGCAACAAACAAATGATGTCTCACAATAATAATCAACAATAATGCATACACAATTTGATTGATAGGAGCAATGACAATTGATATACCAAAATAGTAATATAAATGAAAAATGGTAAGTTGGGGTCAGAAAAGATGTTGGTAATGACCCAAATCAAGTAAAAATTGGATGGTTGTGACCAAGGTAAGTACAACATGTAGGATGGAAACAAGAAAATATCGAGAAAGGTGGGAAAGGTAATGGTAAGAACGATGACAAGTGATGACATAATATAGCCATAACAATGTTAATATATGGCTTCTCCCAATTTAAAGGTAGACCTCCCATGGCTGGTTGATGAAGCAAGTGAGCGTAATGGAAAATTAATGAAACTGTAAGTATAAATGAAGTGGCATGTATCTTTGTACCTTAATGATATTCACAATGATGACTAGAGAAATCAATCGGCAGAATAATGTGGCAAGAGTGGTAGTGGATGGTTGATGTGACTGATAAATGATTTCACAATAAGTAAATTAGGATATGTGGCCAATGAGTATACATAGCTTTGTGGCAAGTAATAATATATAGAAAAAATAGATCCATATAAAAAGAGACTCCATCACAAGGATATGATCCACAATAGTCACGATGTACAAAAAATGATGAACTAAATTTACAACAATTAGTAAAGTGGACTCCACCTGGTTCCACAATTGATGAAATTATGTTCTACAACAAATGGTGTAATCATGTTTTGCACTGAACGATGAAATTGGGTCCTGCATCAAATGGTGAATTTAGGTTTTGAAGAAAATGGTGAAATCAGGTTCTGCATCAAACGATGAAATTAGGAAAATTGGGAATCATTGATAAAGTGAAAAAAAAATATGTTCCTCCCCCTTTTTTTTTCTAAACTTAAATATTGTCTACCAAGATGCTAGTTTTCAAACAATATTTGTCCAGTCATACCCAAAAATGGGTTTTCACAATTGGAATTATTTTATTATTAGTAATACATATTGAAAAACCATGATGTAGAAAGCACTGAGGGCATATCCACTATGCTTACAATATCCAAATATGTGCAATTCCTAAGATCTCTTACAAAGAAATCTTTGGATAATGGATTCTAGTATTGTCTAAATCGATGACCATTGGCCATAAAGAGTATGTGGTCTTCAACTATGGTGCATAATTTTATAGCACCATAATTATCATATACATTATCTACCTCATATGGCCCCAACCAATGGGTACAAAATTTTCCTTTGAAATATTGAAATATGGAATCATACAAGAGGGCCTAATTTCCATCCTGGAAATTTTTCTTATTAATGAATCTATCATGCCACTTTTCTCTCTGCTATTGGAAAATAGATGTATTGTGCAATGCATCTTGATGTAACTCATCAAGTTCATTGATTTGGTTAAGTCATGCTTCTGATATTCTAACAAATTCAATCCAAATTGTAATGTAGTATTTAGTTTCTTAACTTCAAACTCAATAGGAAATACAACATGCTTACCATACATAAGCTCACAAGGGGTAAATCCAGTGGTATTCCACCATGTGGTGTGATACGCCCATAAATATTTTGGAACTCTATTAGCTCAATCCTTGCAATGAATATGCACAATATGGACTCTAGAACTTTATTTGTGACTTCCACTTGCCCATTATCTTTTGGATGATAGGATGTGGATATCTTGTGCTAGATCTAATACTTCTTTGTAATAGCTAGAATGAGTTTCAAAGTGAATTTAGTTCCTTGATCTGTAATAATTTCTCATGGTAAACCAAAGTAGACAAAGATCTCCTCATAAAGAAATTTTTCTACTTCTTGTTCCATGCCTCTTGGAAATGCTTTTCCGTCAACTCATTTGGTGGCATAGTCAGTGCAAACCAAAATATGAGTATTTTGTCACGAAATTTAAATCCCATTTCACAAAATGCTCCACCACGACCTAAGTGTGTAGTGGCATCATATCGGATTGAACATGTTGTCTCATTATTTGGAAATTGTTGTAGCTTCTCATGTACTTTTTAGCATCTTGGAAAATGGTAGGCCAATAATAGCCTAGATGCAACACCTTGTGTGTAGGCCTTTTATTAGCAAAGTTCCCTCCACAAGGTTCATCATGAAAAGATTTTAAGATTTCATAAACATTATCCTCTCTAACACAATGTCAAATTATGATATACAACCCTATTCGAAAGAGATATCCTTGAACCCAAGAATACATTTCACTTTGTTTGATAATTTTTTGTTTTTCCTTTTATGAGAGATGTATCAAAATCTTTCATGCAGCCAAATAGTTAACAATATATGCAAACCATGGTGTGTTAGTAGATAATGTGAATATATTATAATCAACACAAGTATCTTCTACCGGAATAGATTCACCTTTGTTAGTAATCCTGGAAAGGATATCTGCAACAATATTTTGTTTTCTCGGTTTATCAACAACGGTGATATCAAATTCTTGCAATAGTAATAACCACATAGTCACTTTTCCATTAGTAATTGTCATGTTCATTAAATAATGAATGAAAAAGTGATAAATATGTACAAACGAAAGATATCCATAATATAGTGTCAAAATTTATTAATAGAATATACACAACAAGGAATTCTTTTCCAGTCATTGTGTAATTCAATTCTACAAGAGTTAGATTCTTACTAATGAAATAAATGGCATACGTCTTCTTCTCTTATTTTTGTCCAAGAACCACTCCAATAATAATGTCTGAGGCATTTGTTGATATATGAAATGGTAAGGACCAATCCGGTCCTTTGAAAATTGGTGTCTTAGATAAGTTTTCTTTCAAAGATTCAAAGGAATTTTAGTGAAATTTTCAATGAATCTATGGTAATAATTAACATCTCCTAAGAAACTTTGAAAATCCTTTTACGATTTTGGGATAGAAAATTTGGATATTGTTTGGATATTTGCTAGATCCACTTTGATTCCAAGAGGTGAAATATGCTATCCCAAAACTATCCCTTTAGTTAAAAACATGTGGCATTTTTCATGGTTGGGGAATACATTTATTTGCTTAAAATGAATGGGAAATTTTTCTATATTGGCCAGGGATTTCTCAAATGTATCACCATAAACTGTGAAGTCATCCATGTATACTTCTACACAACCATGTAAAAAATCTGAAAATACACCTAGTACAACTTGTTGAAATATGGCAGGTGCATTACAAAGTCCAAAGGGAAATACTCGGTAGGGAAAATTTCTCCATGGGAAGGTGGAATTAGTATTTTCTTGATCCTCTGGGGACACTTGGATTTGATTGTATCCACTAAATCCATTGAGGAAAAAAAAACACTTCTTCCTTGCTAAGGTATATAAGACTTGATAAATGAAAGGTAGTGGAAATTGTCTTTGGAAGGGACTTTGTTCAACTCTCTATAATCCACACAAATTTTCCATTTCCCATTTTTCATAGGAACTATGAAAAGGGGTGATACCTATTGAATATAAAATATGGGATAGACTAAATTCACATTTAATACTTATTTTAACTCTTCTTTCACTATCTCCCACATTGCAAGGTTTTTTCGATGTTAAGGTTGTCAGATGGGTTGGAAATTTTCCTCAATATATATATGATGAGTGCAAATATTGGGATGGATTCCATTTATGTTAGTATACTCCCACACAAATGGATCATCATGTTGCATTTCTGGATTTTCTAGTCTAGGACTAATGTTGAGTGTTTTTCCTGGACTTATTTCTATAGGCATACTGGATGTTGTAAGAGATGCAAGGTAAAAATAGGTAGGCATATGATTATACTCATATTTTACAATAGATATTTGGATTTCCTTATACCAACATTCACACAACATTATTTGTGCCATAATCAAGATCAATTGTGGCATCACAAATGAGATAATCATCGATTTTGTTTTTAAAAGCAGGGGATAAATCAACCATAAACAATTGTTGGATATTTTCATCATCATTGTCCCCATTTCCCACCCACATAGGTGCTTCTTAATCTCATCTTAGTTTAGTAGGAGGATATAGGGTGATATTCTTTGTATAGTTTTCATGAGAAATAGCCATATTCCCATATCTACAACCAATATATGCATCAACAACTGCTAACCATGGTCTGCCTAAGATTAAGGGGTAACCTCCATGATCATATTTTGGTTGCAAAACCATAAAGTATGCTAGATACTCCAAGAATATAAGTATATAACTACATATTTTATGATACCGTCATGTTTGACTGTAAATCAATAGACCATTTGGAGAAGTATAGGAGTTTTTCGTAGATTGGTCAATTTAATATATTCCATGGTTTCTTTGGTCATAACATTTATGGAAGCTTCTAAATCAATTCGAGTGTTAGGAATACAAATATTGTTAATTTATACATCAACAATAGGAATACCAAGATCTATATACTTGGTATTAATAACTCTTCCAAGCATCAAATCTGTGAGTTGACCAATTACTTGGACAATTGGAGTATCCTTCCTCTTTCTACTAGGTTTCTTTAAGAAAATTTCTCATACAACCTTGGCATAAATAGGCACATCCTTGATGGCTTAAAATAATGAGATCTTAACATGCATGTTTTTAAACTCCCAAAGGAATTCAAACTCATGTTGGGAAATGTTTTTTTCAGTATTTAACCTCTTCGGATAGGGAGGTAATGATGCATCCCTAGAATGTAGTTGATTTTAACTTTCAGGGGAAGAAAATTTTGGAATATTTGGAGAAGGATTGATGGAATGATTTTAAGTAGTTTGGTTTCCGACTTGGTTTTGAAATTCCTCCTCTCCCTCTTTTGAGATGATTGGATTAGTTTGATTATTTAGGATCCTCCCTAATCTTAAGTGGACTCCTTGAAAATAAACAAGGGAAATAGAGCAAGCAATAAAACTAGACAACTCAATAGTGTAAGTGGATTGATTTTTTATTATTATTTGGGTTAGGTGTGGGTTGTGTAGGTAATGTTGGTCTTGGTGGAGGATTATTAATAGGCAGTTGAATTTTCTATTGCTGCTGAGGTAATTTGAATTGTTGCTCGGGAAATTATGGAGAAACTTGTTGTTTTTGGTTCCCAAAAGAGAAGTCTCTCTACCCTTGTGGCCATTGATAATTATAGGTTTTTTGTGGTCATTGATAATTCTAGGTTGGATCCTCTACACCAAGAGAACTTCTCAGTGCTCACAGATTTTGTTAATGAGTCTGCAACATTCTTCAAAGTGTTCACCTTCATCAGTGATATTTTCTTTTTTTCAATCATGTCTCTCACAAAGTGATATTGAATATCAATATTCTTTATCTTTGAATGATAAGCCAGGTTCCTCACCAAAAAAATTGCACTCTGACTGTCACACTCTATCCTTACAGCTTGTTGTACCAACCCAATACCTGAACTCAATTTTTGTAACCATACTGCTTCCTTACTTGCATGAGTGGCTGCCATGTATTCAACTTCTGTAGTTGAAAGTTCCACTACAACCTGTCTTTTGCTCATCCAAATTATTTCTCCTCCAAACAGGTTAAACACATACCCACTTGTAGATCTCCTACGATCTAGATCTCCAACCCAATCTACATCCACAAAGCCATGCATATCCACCACTATGTCCAATCTCGGTCTTCCTTCCTAACACAATCCATAGCTAGCAGTGCCACACAAATACCTAAAAACCCTTTTTGTTGTTGTCCAAGGCTCCTTCCCTAGTTTTGACATATACCTGCTCAAAACTCCCACTGCATGTGCAATGTATGGTCTAGTACAGACCATTACATACATCAAACTACCATCTTCACTCGCATATGGAACACGAGACATGTCCTCTTCCTCTTCATGTGTCTTGGGACACTGATCCACAAATAACTTTACACCAGCATGAATAGGAACCTTGACTGGTTTACATTCCTGCATATTAAACCTCTGCAATATTATCTCAACATATTTTCTCTGATTTAACTAGAGTTTCCTCCTTTTCCGATATCTTTTAATTTCCATGCCCAAAATAAAATTTGAAGCACCAAGATCCTTCATGTCAAATTTGGAGGAAAACTGAGTTTTCACATCCTGGATAATCTCCTTGTTGTTTCCTATCAACAACATGTCATCCACATACAAGACCAAATAAATCAAATGATCACCAATTAATTTAAAATACACACAGTGATCCTCTTTGCTTCTTGTGAAGCCAAGTCCTAGCATATAAGGATCAAATATTTTATACCACATCCTTGGTGATTGTTTTAAACCATACAAGGACTTTTTCAGCTTGCATACTAGCTCCTTCTTTCCCTTCACGACATAACCTTCTGGTTGCTTCATATAGATTTCTTCTTCCAGATCCCCATGTAGGAATGTTGTTTTCACATCCATCTGTTCTACTTCAAAATCAAATGCAACAACAATAGATAACATAAACATTATAGAGTTTAACTTGGCAACATGAGAAAAAATTTCACCAAAATCAATTCCCTCAACCTGGGAATAACCCTTTTCTACTAACCGAGCTTTGTATTTCTCCACTTTTCCTTCTGCATTCAGCTTCTTTTTAAATACCCATTTTCTGCCAATGGTGTTTCTTCGAGTCGACAACTCCACTGGATCCCAAGCCTCATTCTTATCCAAAGATGCCATTTCTTCGTCCATGGCCCTTTTCCAGAGATTTCCATCCTCTGAATCCACTGCCTCCCTGACAGTTCTAGGATCATCATCAGTAATAGACAAAGCAAAATTTGAACATAAATCAGATGGAGTATACCTTACCGATAGCCTTCTTTCTCGAACTGATCGCCTCAGTACTGGAGTATGATGATATTTTTCTTCTGATTCATGTTCTTATGTAGAGTATGATTCATCATCCTTTAGATCAAACTCTATTTTCTCTGGTTCTTCCTTATTTGGTAGGACTTCTTGTTTAACAACATCCTTCATTTCTCTAAATACCACATCTCGACTATACACTACCTTCTTAGTTTCTAGGTTCCAAGTCTTATAACCTTTGAGACCATCTTTATATCCAATAAAGATACACTTTTCAACCTTCTTATCTATCTTACTCATGTTTTCCCATGTTTTCTTATGCGTCCCCATGAAGTCAAAAAATATCTGATACCAAATGTATATTTTAACCTTGTACAATATTTAATACAAACAAATTTTTAGTAAAAGAACAAAAAATATACAATGGAAAATACAAACATTACACAAAGATTTTTCCCTTGGAAACCCAAACCGGGAAAACCAACATATTCTATATTCATTCATCATGATACATTGTTTACAATACAATATACATATAGGATCCAACGACATCCAAAACCCTAACCCAATTACCTGGATTAGTCAACAACCCTAATTCCTTAACCGGAAATACAAAACCATTGGCAGAAACCATGTGCTAAAAACCACCTAAATATGTGACACATTTCTCGAGGAAGAAAAGTTTTTTTCGGAGACGCTGCCCCCAAATCCCCGTGCGGGGGGCTTCACCCCCTGCACCCGCCAAGAGGGAGCCTAGAGCCCTCCCCTCTAACCCCCCTTCACGCCTGACACAATGCTGACACTACTACTCGTGCAAAGAATATAACACATACCCAACAATATGGTCATTTTTTCCTCTGAATTCATGGTCATCTGTTTTCCCCAGTTTATGATGTCTTATATCACTTGTATATCCTAGAGACCTATACCATTTTTTCCCTCTTTTCGATACCTTTCCAATGAGATATCATGGGCCTCATTCCGACACATGTAGCAAAAGTTATGGTCGTTTAAAAATTGTCACTCAACATCCATTGATCAAGCCCATGGGTTAATCTGGACCATTGATTTTTGAACCTATAAAAAGAGAAATCCCACCTGCATAAGAGATCAACACTTAGTGATTCTATAGCTTAACCACTATGTATAGTTTGATTCAAAACCCAAGCAATATGGGACCCACGGCTTGTAGCATAATTTTCTCTAATTTCCCCTTTTTCATTTTTCATTTTTCATTTTTATTTTTTAACATTAGGAAAATAATTTAAAATGAAAATAGAAAAATATTTACATTAATTTTACATTTATTTACAATTATTAACAAAAATTAACGAAAAAATAATTACCCTAACCTCATGTAAAATAATAATAATAATAATTACCCCCATTAATGGAAAATAAAAATTACCAAGGTTAAAACCAATAAAATAACAATAATTTTTTTTTTGACGAGAACGTTTAGCGATTTTATATTAAAGGTGGAAAAGCCACTAATCGGTTACAAATGGCAGGGCTGCACTGAGCTGCTGCCTACTTAAAACTGAGATACATTGCTGAAAATGCCAAAATAACATGACCCCCCCAAACTCATTCAGAAACCTGAGACTAAGCTTATTTAAAGCCTTGGCTTCTATACAAAATGCCAAGATGCTTGAAAACCAGAGGACCTTACAGATTAAGGTGTTGCAGATCAAGAAGCTATCTACTTTTCGGAACCTTCCCCCCAGTCCATGTTTAACTTGGACAATTTACTTTCAAGCTCACCGATTCTATCCTCAAATTTCTCCTGAGGGCTTTTCAGCTCTTGATGAAGCTTGTCTAGTTCCTCAAAGAAGCCGATTTTGACTGTGGATAGATCCTGCTCCAATTGTTCCATTCTCCTTCCTGCTTCTGTGTCAAGGTTTTCCAAAAAGTCAAGTTGAAACTGGAGTGACTGCTTCAATTTCTCCAGCGTGTCATCTAGCTGCTTCAGGCGTTCCTCTACTGATAGATTCCGGCTGGAGCTCGCAACCATCTTCTCTCCTCTTGCTCTTGTTCTCTTGAAAAAACTTCTTCTTCTCTTACCGTGCCTGAGAGTGGTCTGCTCCTGGGCTGAAGGCGTGAGCGGATTTATGCAAATTCCTCCTCCTGTAATCATTCTTTCAGCGGTGCAAGCCCCGAGAGGTATGGGCGCGAGCTCGCGGCCTGCTCTTTGCATGTGGAGTGGTCTCCTGGTCTCCCTCTGCACGATTCCCTCAGACGCGCGTACCATCACGAAATCCTGGCACTGTCTTTTCTTGTCCCGTCCTTGCAACTTGCCTGGGATAATTGCTGAGCGTGAGTTCATGTCATGGGAGATCCACCGTGGAGTGTTGATCATTGAAAACCATTTGTCCTTGGGCCAATGCAGCGCCCCTGTTTGCCTCTTCATCCGCAGCTTGGTTCAACTCTCTTAAAACATGAAAAACTTGGAGCGAGTCGAATCCCCTGAGGAGCAAACGAATTCTGGCCAACAAATTACTAAGTTTTGCACTTTGGGTTTCTTTAGAGAGTGCTAAAGCTCGGATTAAAAGACAACAGTCCCCGATAATAACCAAGTTCCGGATTCCATTGCTTTGAGAGTGGCACAAACCTTGCCAGAGTGCCATTGCTTCTGCCTGGTTGTTGGAAGCAGTGCCCAGACCAAACGCATAGCGCACCATAACTTCTGCGTTTGGATTTTCTATTATACCTCCTCCACCTGCTTGACCTGGATTTCCCTTTGAGGCAACGTCAAACGATAGAATATAGCATTCCTTTTCTCTTTTCCAATTGTCGAAGTCGCCTTTTTCCTTCCTGATTTCCCATTGTTCTTGGGATGTGGCGATGGCATTGCCCCCAATTTGCTTTTGAATTTGGAATTGGTCACTCCAGAGATCTTCTTGCTCTTCCATCTCCCTATTGTGAGTAGGTAGCCTATGGGTGCTAGCCCATTCGCCAAAGAGAGACCTGATCCTTGCGCTCACTATGGGGGCTCTCGTTTCCTTTTCTCGAAAAATTCTACTATTTCTCTCCAGCCAAAGCCCCCAGAGGATGAATCTTGGGATTTCTTGCCAAAGCCTTGAGGCAACACTTTGCTTCTTTTGAAGGAATGGGAAAAGATTGGGCCATTCAAGGAGTAGGGAGAGGATATCTTGGGGGAGGGGGAGGTCCGTTTGCAAACCAAGAGCCAACTTCCAAACTTCTCTTGAAAAATTACAGTTTAGGAGAAGGTGATTAGAGGTTTCCTCAGCTTGTTGACACAGGGGGCACCTAAAGGGTCCATCCCAACCTTTCTTTTGGAGGTTTTCCCTTGTCTGAATGCTGCTATGACTTAGAGTCCAAAGAAACAGGTCTATCTTGGGTATGGTTTTTAAGCTCCAGATGGATTTCCATAAAGCTGGGTTGGGTGGGACATGAGGGAGGTTTTGAAAGGTAGAATATCCCAGTGAGGTGGAATAAGGTTTGGAATTTCTTCCCCAACCTCGCTTGTCTCTCCCTCTTTTCCTTAGAGGGGATTTCCCCTGCAGGCTGAATTTTAGGGAACCCCAGTCAGATTCTAAGTCCAGGGGCAAATTGCTCACTGTCCAGCCTTGCCACTGTTTGTGCCTTCCTGTCCCCCAGGCAGAGATGTCGAAGAGTGTCCTCAAATTTTTTCCATCCATCCAGGGCTTCAGACGTTGAAGATCCTGATTCAATTCCAGAGGCGGGTCACCAAGTATGGAGTCTTCCCAGATTTTAATTTGTTTCCCATTTCTCGGCACCCAGGTCAGGTGGGGAGTGAAGTGATCGATGACTTTTCGGCAGAGAATGAAGATTGGGGACCCCGTGTGTTCACTTGAGAGGTTTTCCACGCATCTTCTCCTTGGGCCTCTGAAATATTTCTTCCATAGGGCTTCCTTGCACCACGTTGTTTTTCCATTGACTATGTGCCATAACAATTTTGCTCCTAGAGCAAGGTTCTGTACTTTAGCATTTTTGAGGCTGAGCCCTCCCTCCAGAAGGGGTTTCGAGACTTTATCCCAGTTTATAAGATGGGGTCTCCTGCTTGTCTGCTTGCCCCCTTCCCATAAGAAATGTCGTTGCAAGGCTTCCATTTGTTTAATTGTGGTGCCAGGGGCTAGCAGGAGTGAATTTTGATAAATGGGCACACTTGCCAGGACGGATTTGATGAGTACTATCCTCCCTGCTAAACTTAGCCAGTTTGCTCCCCAAGAGGAAATTCATTTCTTTAGTTTGTCTAGAAGGTGGTTCCAGCTGGAGGTCCTTGGGTTCATCTTGGAGATAGGAACTCCCAAGTAGGTGAAAGTTTCCCAATTTGTATGCCCTTCCATGCCCAAAATTCTGGATATTTCCCTCATCTCATTGGGTGTAATATTCCAACTGTAAATTTTTCTTTTTGTCTGGCTTATCTCGCTTCCTGACACTGCAGCATAAGCGTCTAGCTCCTCTTTGTATCTTTTTGCTACTAGACGACTTGCACCTCCCAGAAGCAATGTATCGTCTGCGAATTGCGCATGATTGATTTCTTTCATGCCTTGGGCTATCTTTAATCCTTTGAGGTTGTTGCAGATTTTGGCATTCTCTAATTGGTAGCTTAGGACTGAGGCCTGAATTGCGTATAGCAAGGGCGACAGTGGACAGCCCTGACGTAAACCTCTGGACGCCTTGAAAAAACTAGTCACTCTTCCATTTACCATGGGGGCTATCCATGGCGAACCTATACAAGCTCTTATCCAATTCACAAAGGATTCATCGAATCCGAACTTCTTCATTACTTCAAAAAGGAAATTATGATTAACTCTGTCAAAAGCATTTGCAAGGTCGAGTTTAATTATCATACCTTTATCCTTCTTGCGTAGGCTTGAATGAAGAGATTCTTGAACTAGGATTATGTTGTCTGCTATTTGCCTTCCTTTTATGAATCCTCCTTGGTTCTCCGACACTATGAGCGGAAGGACGTTCTTCAGCCTGTTTGCAATTACCTTAGTGAGAATTTTATAGCTCGTGTTACATAGGGATATCGGTCTGAAGCGGCTGAAGTTGGGCGCTCCCTTCTCTTTGGGGATAAGTGCCAGGAAGGCTGAGTTTGTGCCTCCTCCTAGATTGCTGCTCGCCTGAGATTTCTTTATCATTTTGGTGAGGTCTGACTTTATGATTTCCCAGCATTGTTGGAAGAATCTTGCTGTAAAGCCATCCGGACCAGGAGCTTTGTCCGGGTGCATTTGGTCAAGTGCCTCTTTAATTTCTTGCTGCGTGACTTCCTCTAGAAGTTTGCTGTTGGTATCATCTTTTATTAGCGTTGGAACAACTGATAAAGGGTACATTTGAGGAGTTATGCTTGCCCTTCCATTTTCTGTGTAGAGAGTTTTGAAGGTCTCGTAGGCTGCCTTTCTGATGTCCTCCGGTTCAGAAATTGTAGTGTTTTGGACTTGAATTTCTGTCATAGCCTTGAAGAGCTTCCTTGCTTCCGCTTGCTTGTGGAAGTAACTCGTATTTTTGTCCCCTTCCTTCAGCCATAGGCTTCGAGACTTCTGTCTCCAGTAACTTTCCTCATCTCTGCAAGATTTGTGCCAATGGTTTTGGAGTTGCTCCTCCTTGAGGATGTCCTGCTGTGTGATCTCCTTATTTTCCAGGGCGAGCTGGTGGTTTTCTAGCTGCCTTTGAGCTTCTAGGCGAAGGGAGATTGGGTCGACTTATTTTTTTGCCCAACCTTTTAGCTCAGCCTTGAGCCGTCGCAGCTTTTCTTCCCAGACATAAAACGCAGATCCCTTAACTTTGCTGGTCCATACCTTAGAGACTCGGCTTCAAAAATCTTTGTCCTGTGTCCATGCAGGGTTGAATCTGAAGGGAATGGGCCCTTGGCCTTTCTCTTTCCTAAAATCCAGGATGATTGGCTTATGATCAGAGGTACTGTGAGGGAGGATTTCTGAGGAGGTTGTGAGTCCTAGCGTCAGAAATGAACTCTGTACTAGAAATCTGTCCAAGCGGGCTGCTATGTGTCCTGGGCCTACCCTTTTGTTGGTCTAGGTGTAGCGACCTCTTAAGGGTTTGATGTCCATTAAGTCCCATGCTGAGATCAGGTCCTCCACCCACTCTCTGGCTGGGTCCCTTACAATGGACCCCCCCCGTTTTTCTTCAGTTGCTAGGGTTACATTTAAATCCCCCCCTAGGATTATATTTTCCAGCTCATTATCTTTTAGGTAGTCTTGAATGGATTGCCAGCAAATTCTTTTCTCTTCAATATGCTGTGGGACATAAATATTAAAGAGACTTACCATTTGTCCTGATTCCTTGTGGAGCAGTTGAGTGAATATCCAATGCATGCAAAGGTCGGAGCGGATTAGTTCTAATTTGGAGACGTTCCACAACGTGTAGAGCCCTCCTGAAGCGCCCCTAGCGCTGTCAGCTAAACCCTGGCTGCTTCTCCATACGTTTTTTAAGACTTTTAATGAGTCCTGCTGACTCATTTTAGTTTCCTGGATGAGTAGGATGTCCGTTCTTGTTGTTTTGATTAAATCCCTGAGAGCGTCTTCCTTCTTCTTGCTGCCGAGACCCCTACAGTTCCAGGATGTGAACTTCATTGATTACTTTGTGGGGGAGAGTGGCCTCCTTGGGAGGCCTTTGCCTGCTTCCTTGTTTGCCTTACTTCGATTATTTGCTTGAGGGTTGGCTAAGCTCCTTTGAGAACGTTCTTGTACGTTTCCCTTTCCCTTTCCACCTTTTTGGACTTCCTCCCTCTGCCAGGTCGCTTTGGAGTGTCCCAAGCTTCACTTGTCCCCTCTGTTTCACTCCCTGACGAGATCTCTCCCTCTTCGTTGCCTTGATCCGCTCCATTCCTTGGGGGAGGGATCTCTCCTTCCTCGGCGCCTTGAATCCCCCCATTCCCCGCACCTTCTGTTGATTTTAGGGTTCCTCCGGTTTACTGGTTTTGGGCGCCTCTTCCTTCTTCACCTTGGCCGGTGTTGCTTGGGGCTTCCGCTTCACCTTCATTTTCCAACTCTTTGAAACTGTTTGTCGTGTCCTGGATCCTTGGGTTGCTTTGAGCCGACGTTGGGTTGTCTCTTCGTGGGCCGTTGGGCTTTGTTCTTCCTTTCCGGGGTTGCTGCCAACCCTCCTCCCTTTCTTTCTCTTGCAGGGTTTTGGGGCAGTTCCTCTGAAAATGACCGTATTCATGACATCCTCTGCATTTAAATGGTAGCTGTTCATAGTCCAGTTTTTGCAGGTGGTGCCACTCCCCCACCTTCAGTTTTACCGCTTCTAGTAACCCTACTTCCAAGTCAACTTCTACGCAGATTCTGGCACAAGAATATTGGTATTTTGGGTCGGCTTTGTCAATGTAATGGCCTAGCCTGTTCCCGATCGCTTGCAACGATGAGGAGTTCCAGCAGTGGATTGGGAGGTTTGGGAGTCTGACCCAGATCGGGACGTCTTTTGGTACTTCCCAGGCTGGATCGAAGTTTGGAGTCCAACGATTCAGATAAAGTCCCTGTGCACCCATGAAGTGTGGCCCGTTCCTGAAGATTAAGTCCCTGTCCTCCCGGGAGATGAACTCGAAGATGAAATAGCCCCTTCAAACGACGTAGCAGGTCACACTGTTTTTTATTAGCGGCCTCCATTTTCTTTGAATCCAGTTATCTGTTGTCCTGGTTGAAGTCCAAAGCCCCATGAATTGACCTACCAGAGCTCGCTCTGATAAGGAGACTGCTACTTTCATTGGATGTTCCGGTGGGAGGTTGATTTCTGGTATGTCCTCCAGTCTTCTCACGAAGCTTGATGATTCACCTTGGGTCGCCTTCTTCGTGCAAGCCGTGACTAGTTTGCTGAAGGACGCAGAGGGGGAGGGAGGGGGCGGCGGCTCCCCTCCGTCCTGGCTCGACATGGTAGCGGCCCGAACCCTATCAGCACGAACCCTAACTCAGCTTTTCCTCCGCGCGTTTTCCATAATAGCTAAATGTTTGTTGAATGAAACTAAATAACAATAATTATCCTACCCCCCACTGGATTTGAACGTGTGAACTCAGAGGAAGAAACACAAGTTTTTAACCATTATGCCCATTCATGTTTGTTATTCTTTTAACTTACGAAAAACCAATTATTCTTGAAAAAAAAATAAAAAATAAAAATAAAAATAAAACAAAATAGACAAAATAAAAAAATATATACAAAAGAAATAAAAATAAAATAAAATAAAGTTTCCCCCCAAAACATAAAGTCCAAAACTCTACATGGAAATGTGTGCCAATTTTTTTTTTTGGAGTCATGGTATTTGGAGTGGAAATATGTACGTACTACAAGGAAAAGAACCTCTAACAAAGGTTTTTGGAGACACCCCTATTAAAATAGCCCAAAAATCCGTTTATAGCGGAGGATACTAGCGGAGGTGAGTGGGCGGAGGTTTTAGTGGATGTTTTTGTACGGTGTGTTTATAAATATATAATGCACTGATGCGTTTTATACAACTGATGCATCGGTGCCTGCAAAACTAACCCGCCGTAGTAGGGTTATTTCAAACAAAAAAATACTTCAGTGCGCTACATAAATAATGACACACTGGGGCATACGGTTTCTCTTAAAATTGTGCACTGTAATGTTATTTAATTTTTTTTTATATACGATGGTGCATTACTTAAACAATTACACCAGTGCAAATGATTTCTCCCAAACAATGGCACATCGTGGTAAGGTTTTCAAAAAAAAAACTCCGGTGTGCTACATCAATAACGATGCACCGGTGTTGCTAGTTATTTAGTGTACCATAAAAGGATTAAATTAAAAACAAATATTGGCCATATTCTTAATCATGTAGAGACATCAGCCGAGAGAGAAGAAACAACATAAGGAACAAAGGGTTGAAATGTACAATGTTGTACGTGATTGGGAGACGAGGGAGAGGGAGAGGGATTTGTTTCCTAAGCGTTTCTGTGAATTTTTCTGTCTGCATTTCAGCTGTAAGGACTTGATTCTAAAGTATAGGTATTTCAGCTCTAGAGGTTTGAGTCTATAGTATAGGAATTTAAACTGTAAATACTTGAGTCTAAAGTATGGGTAGTCTCTCAAAATTATAATCTATAATCATCTGAAGCATGTTGTAGACTCAAGTATTTGGTGAACTCCCAACTAACGGGTTGTCTAGCAAAATTATAATCTATATTAGTTGCTAATTCACAATTGTGTGTGATTATGATGACAATTTGATTTCTTATGACCATGATGTCCACGATGGGAATCTTTCTCCATTGGTACCTATTACCATCTAGATCTCCCTTCCCATATCACCATCATGATCGTCAATAATTATAACCTTGTGTGATCTCACTGTCAATGATCATAACCAACTTGCATGATCGTCAATGATCATAACCTATATGATCTCGTCGTCAATTCCCATAACCTGCGTGATCTCATCGTCAATGATCATAAACTACATGATCTCACCGTCAATGATCATAACCTGCGTGATCTCGCCGTCAATGATAATAACCTGCATGATCTCGCTGTCAATGATCATAACCTTGTTCTCAACGTCAATGATCATAACCGCCTCTCAAAATCCTAAACTATAATCATTGTCCATTTATAATATAGTTGGGAGTTCACCAAATCCTTGAGTCCACAACATGCTCAATCTAGCCAAATTCAAATCTATATTATTGGAAAATAATTTTTTTGATAACTTTTAAAGCATAACGATGTGTATATTTAAATGACACCACATCAGTGCATCTATAACACGCCACGCACCGGGGCGTTGCATTAATAATTGCACTGTGACATGATTAAATAAAACAAATACACACCATCATAGGATTATTTCAAAAAATATACTCCGGTGTGCTCCATGGTATACTGACGCACCGATCATCACATGTGCTCTAAACAAATGCACCGTGATAGGGTTATTTAAAAAACATATAATCTAGTGCGGTTGTTAAAACCAGATGCATTGATGCCGCTAATAATAGAGCGCACCTTGACATGGTTAAATAATAACAGTTATGCACCATTGTAGTATTATTTTAAAAATATATGTCGATGCACTATGTAGTATACTGACACACCGAGGCGCACCATTTCTCCAAAGGGATTACCGTGTTAGGGTTATTTAAAAAATAATAATTGGTTCCCTATGTAACACCAAACACACCGGTGCGTCGGATAATCGATCGCACCATGATAGGATTAAATAAAAATATTATGCACCATTGTAGGATTTTATTCAAAAAATATATACGTCGGTGCATTCCATAATAACGTGACATGCCGGTGCACACCCATGCTCTAAAAGGGTGCATCATGTTTGGGTTATTTGAAAAAATTAGTAGCCGGTGCAATACGTAAATATTTTAGAACCGACGTGTTTAGTCATTGAGCACATTAGAATAGGGTTTAATACAAAAAAATATCGGCCGTAAATACCATTTTTAGTGTTGTAGAGCTCAATAGCACCGGTGCAAATTTTTCCTCTCTGAAGCACCCTACCATTGATGTTTCCCTTGCTTTCCTTCCTTTCATCTGTTGCTCTGTGCGTGGCTTTCAAATTTTTCCAAACTGTGGGAAATTTTGGTTTTTTTTAATACGTGCCAACCATGGCTCCCCAACAACAAAATGTTCAGGTAATATCTTTGTTTCTTTATAACTTAAGTTTTTAGTGGATTAAAATTTAAAATTGAGTTAATTTTTCATAGTTTTTTTTTTACTGACGCACCAAGGCAAACCATTACTCCAAAGGGAGCACTGTGTTAGGGTTATTTAAAAAAATAAATCGGTGCCCTATGTAACATCGGACGCACCGGTGTGTCGAATAATCGACCGCATCATGACATGATTAAATAAAAATATTATGCACCATTGTAGGATTTTCTTTAAAATATATATATGTTGGTGTGCTCCATAGTAACGTGATGCACCCATGCTCTAAAAGGGTGCACCGTGTTTGGGTTATTTGAAAAAATTATTAGCCGGTGCGATATGCAAATGTTTTAACACTGGTGTGTTTAGTCATAGAGCGCACCGGAATAGGGTTTGATAAAAAAAATTATCGGTCGTAAAATTCATTTTTACCATTTTTAGTGTTGTAGAGGTTAAAAGCACCGCTGCAAATTTTTCCTCTTTGAAGCACCCTTCCATTGATGCTTCCCTTGCTTGCCTTATTTTCATCTATTTCTCTGTGCGTGGATTTCGAATTCTTCCAAACTGTGGGAAAATTTGTTTTTTTTTACTACGTGCCAACCACGCCTCGTCGATGACAAAATTTCCAGGTAATATCTTTGTTTCTTTATAACTTAAGTTTTTAGTGGATTAAAATTAAAAATTGAGTTAATTTTTCACTTTTTTTTTTTTTCTTGCACGGTGAGTTAATTTTTGATTCACACCACGGTCGGTGCACCCTGTAAATTTATAAGGCGCACCGAAACATAATATTAAATTCCTCGGTGGTGCATAGGTAAACATGAACGCACTGACACATTCGTTTATTGATGCACCACATAAAATTATATATCTATTCAACGGTGCGTTAGAGTACCTCTAACGCATCGGTCCATTATGGTATATGACCCACCACACGAATCATATATATTATTTTACACGGTGCATTAGTAAGTGTGTGTATTGGTGCATTCATGTTTACAAATGCACCACCATAAAAAAATGACATTTTTTCATGGTGTGCCCTGTAAATTCTCTGTGTGCATTGCGAACGGTGCAAGCCGAACGACTTGAATGCACTGCTTGAAACAATTAGATCAAAAATTGCAAAATTTCTTACTCGTCAATTTTAAAAAATTGGTGGGGAGGTGAGTTTCCGTTACTTAAATGTACCGGTGCATATAAGGAATGTATATACACCGCCTTAACTAATTTAAAAAAAATTATTTTATGGTGCGTTAGGATTTTAATTTGTTTTTATTTTAAGTGGTGCGTAGGGTAATTGTAATGCACTGGTGGGGCGGTGAATTGATTTTAAAAAAATGGTGGGGAGGTGCATCTCTGTCACTTAAACGCACCAATGCATATAAGGACCGTATACACACCATCTTAACTTAATTAAAAAAAAAATACAGTGCGTTAGGATTTTAATTTGTTTTTATTTTAAGCGGTGCGTAGGATAACCGTAATGCATTGGTGCATGGGTTTACATGACTGCACTGGTGTGTGGGTTTACTTGATCGAATCGATGCGATAGGGTTATACAATGCACCACATAACATAATATAACAAATTTTATACGGTGTGTTAGTTTACATTGGCGCACCATGGGAGGTGCTTGAACTTTTTTAGGTGCATTGGTTATGAAATTTACCTATTTTTTGAAGGAAGTTGTTTTTCCGTATATATAAATAAATTTCTCATTTAGTAGATTTTTTTTGTGTTTTATGTATGAGTGAGGCTGATGTATTTCATATGTTAATCATGCAGAGACATGAGCATAGGGTGGACCTGTATAATGTTGTATTGATATGGGAGGCGAGGGAGGGGGAGAGGGGTTTGTACCCTCACCCTATTACTACAATAACTCATGTTCTCTTGAGGAATGTAGGCCTCCTTAAGTACTATGAGGAGGCTACATCCATAAAGGGGAACTCTGGGTTATTGGTGCATTTGATCCGTCGATGGGATGTCCATCGACATGTTTTTCGTGTGCGTACGGATTAGTGGTACCATCCCACAAGATGATATTTACTTTATCATTGGGATATCCAGGGGAGGGGAGTATTTTCCCTAGTTCCCATATGCCCCAGTAGGTTTTGCAGTAGATATTCATCTCATGTACTCTCAGTGATATATTGGGGTTGATGTACTTTCCCCAGTTTATTTTCAGGGGTTTGGTGGACAACTACAGATCACTTCTTTTGGTGCAAAGGAGGATAGGTGAATTTCACTGTTAGTGATGACCATAGCACACTTTACCAGTGATGGGAAGAACATTAGTTGCCGTATTTTTTATTATTTTGATTCGTTGGTATAGAGGCCATGGTGTATCAGATGGTCTACCATTTTTTTTGTGGAAGTTTTGTATAGCACTAGACAGATGTCGTGCTATGATACGTGGGAGGTCGAACTTCCCTTTTGCTTTAGAGTTGTTTTTTTTATTTTTTGAGATTTTTCTGGATACGAGGCCTACTTTTTTGTGTCATCCTTCTAGGCCGAGGGCTCATGTGCGTATGCACATGTGGGGGGCGGGGTGATGCCTAAGAGGGGCCAACCGGAGTTTCCATCCAAGATTTTTCGAGATGCACTGGGGCTACTAGCCAGTGAGGCAAATCACATGTTCATCATGGTGTCGCGTCCTTACGTGGGTTTGGATTGGAGAGGATGTTCGAACATTCTCTTCAAACCAGATGGCTACCAGATGATATAGGTAATATTAGTGTTTTGGTTTAAATTAATCTAGTTTCATTTTATTGTCTTACTTAATTAGAATAAAATTGATTCTAACACGTTCTTTAACTTGTTTTTATTAAATTTGTAACAACCCCGTCGTTACGAAAACAAACGTAGTACAATTTTTTTTTAAGCATTAGGAAAATGACATCTACACATAAATCAAAGCGATGCACAATCAACGACATCATAGATAAACACATTACAAGTGACACATCATCGAAACAATAATGACATAAGGCCAACACATCATTGTAAATCACAACAACACATGATCCACACATAAACATAAATAGCGACAAAGTTCAACACATCAAATTCAATTGAAGAAAAAAAAAATTAATGATCAACCAGACACTAAATATTAAAATAACTACCCGCCCAACCTACCCTGAAAGGTTAGGACCTCTAGGACACATACGCAATGCTCACGCCCTTGATTTATCCGATTGATTTTGACCACTTAAGGTCTCAAGGATGATGACTGTTCTGAGGAACAACGAGGTATCTAAATCCCACTAATACAATCAAGCCAATACCAACTTAGATCAACGATCAATCTCACTTATCAAGTAATCATGGCGCAAGATAAATGTAATTATTAAATCAATCAACATCCATATTATTTTAATGGCACAAGAGGATCTAATTATTAAAATAGTCATATATCAACATTTATTCCATGGTGCGCCAATAATCTAGTTGCTTAATTAATCATAATCGACATTAATTATATTGCGTTCTCATAATCTAATTACTTACTTAGTCATAAATCAACATTAATTCCATGGCGTGCAAATATCTAAATACTTAATTAATCATGAATCAACATTAATTCCATACTACTTAAGTATCTCAAAATCCTTAACAAGATCCTTCAAATAAGCAACCGAAGGACTTAAGGTGTTTGCAAATCAATCTAAGAGAATTTAAGGAAGTTCATCTTTATCTTAAACTAAATCATAGATCACTAAGCATCACTATTCAACATCCAAGGGGGCCAAGAAGATCATGAAATAATGAAGTACAATAATGATGGCTTTATAATCCCACTGTATTTCTCCATGAGATAAATTACATCTTTAGCAACTGCAAACACCAAAATTTCGGGTTCCACTTCAGACGCTGAGAGTGGATGATCCCGGGTGCAAGGGGTTCAGTTGTAAGTAGCAGGATTGCGGGCATGATGTAAACAAGATTCACTCTTTTAAGGACGGATTTTCCATTCCATAAGGGAGACAGAGGGCGATTTAAAGGAACCCTTCAGGAAGATTCGCCAGGCAAGATCGAGAAGGATGAGTAAGAACGCAAGGTAAATGCTGAGGTATTTCTGAGTAAAGACGCAACGTAATATTGCAGAGGTGGATAAGTAATATCGCAGAGGGTTTCTGAGAAAAAGCGCAAGTAATTGCAGAGGTTGTTTTTGGGTAAAAACACAAGGAAATATTGCAGAGGTTGTTGGGTAAGATCGCAGAGATTTCTGAGCAAAAACGCAAGTGATTGCAGAGGTTTTTTTCTGGGTAGGAATGCAAGGAAATATTGTAAGGAAATATTGYAGAGGAAAAATCGCATGGCTATTCCATTCGCTGGGAAATATGAGGCGATTATCCACAGAAGGGAGAGTAGAAGGGAGCGTAGTACCATCGAGGAACTTATGAGGGAAAACGCCCTTGGGGAGACTCGATTAAAACGAAGAAGAAGTAAGGGATGGCAGAGTGAAACCAGACACAAAGGGGCCACGCACAAATACGACCAGATTCTTCTAGCTCTCATCTCGTCTCGCAAGGTAGAGCCATCATTCTCTCTCGAGATGGGTATTTCAACTCTCACAAGTAAAACCAATCAGAATTTCTGCAACATAACCTTACTCATAACCAATCTCTTTTTTCCTCCTCCCATTTATTTTATAGAATTTTCTTAGTGACACCTTTCTATTTCCACATTTAATTCATTTAAAAAAAATTAATTAGGAATTATTTTCCCCATACACTTGTCACATGTTCCCTTARTTGCACAAGTAAATCCACAATTTAATTTAATTAAAAGTAAATTTCTCTCACCAATCCTAAAATCACTCCTAGTTGTCCTTTTATTTCCAATTAATGGTTGACGCTTTTCTAAAACTAAGATGAGTTAAAATAAGAATGTTCTCCTAGACTAGACTCTAGATTCATTTCTGAGTATCCATTTCTTTACCTTTATTCCATTTATCTTAAATTCCAATTTGGTAATTACTTGCACAAGTGTATTAAATCACTCTTTTAGATTTATTTTTATTTTCATTGATTCTTAAATTGATTTTATTCATCTCTCTTAATCTCTTAAATTGATTTACCCTTTTACTTATTTTATCTAATTTGTAATTTAGTTTTAGTAATCTCACCAAGTTTTATACTTAGGCTTAAATTCAAATCGTCTAGATTTTCATTTGGGGGTATAAAATTAATAATTCAAACCTTAATTAATTAATTAAATCCTGCAATGTTTAAAGATTTCACAAGATGTAAAAATTTCGCTCAAGGTTTTCTAGGCCACTTAGGTTCATTGGCTCAAATTTTATTACGCAATGTGTCCTTCAAGATGCACTCCGTGCTCCAAGGGTGCCACTCGCCTTTGACTCAAATTTTAATTATGCGACGTTCCCTTTAAGATACACTCCGTGCTCCAAGGGTGCCACTCACCTTTGACTAGTTTTGGTAGTTGTCCAACCCTTGGAGTCAATACTCCATTCTAGCGACCTTGTGAGACACTAAGGGCTTCTAAGGAATAAGGACCTTGCCTTATTGCGCGCCCCTTAGAAATATTCGTGAGCGACTGTCTTAGTCTGCCCTCACGGCACCATGGATCTCTCGAACTAGGTAATTGTTAACCTACAATTCGAGGCATGGCGGGAGTGCTAGTAGGATATGTCAGGGATGTTTCCACACCTCTCCCTCAATATCAGGTTTTTTTGCATGACCCCTTTACTCCTTATGTGAGTCAGATTAGCAAACAATCGTTAGCCTGCATCCATAAAAAAAACATTGTCAATGATCCATAAACAACATCATAATATAATCGATCATATGTCACATATGCATAAATGAAATACTCAAACTAATACAATCCACTCCTTGACTCAATCTGCAGTCCGAGGATGTCCAGTGATGCCATCAACATCTTCAATCTGTCAAGTGTCCTGCACACTCAAGGGAAACTCATCAATAACATCTAACAATACATAGATATCAAACAACATAAATCATAATCCATCAACATCATCATAAGAATCCATAAGTGAAACAGATAACCATATATTATAACCGGATCACTTGCATGCAAGTGTCCTCAAGGAATAATTCAATATCATGTGCTCGCAAGAGCGGGATGTTACAAAAATGTTTAATGAAATTGTGTAATTATTGTTGTGTACTATATCTTTGAATATATTGGCATTTTCATTGGGGACGTGCCTCCTCCCCCAGTAGATGACGATGAGGAGATGATGCCTGAGGTCGAGGTGGGTCAGGGTCCTCAGGTGCATATACCTGACGACATGCATCATAGGCCAGATACTCGATTCAATTTGGATTTGGGCAACCAACTCTATGCACTTTTGAATGAGGTGGGAGTCTGCCCTGTGTTGATGCGAGACATCAGAGAAGATCCTATGCTCTTGGAGCTTTGGAGGGAGATGTTACGTGATTTGATGTCTTTTATGTGTCATGTCTTCAAAGCTACTAGGCTACTAGAAACGAGGAGGACTCCTCATGATAGGCATATCTCCCCTTCCAGTACACTCGTTCATCTAATACCCTATCGATTTATGAGGGTGGTCATGATCCTCCTCCTCCTCCTCCTCCTCTTCTTTCACCTCACCCAGATCATGAACGAGAAACAAATATTCCTCCTCCTCCTCTTTCACCTCACCTAGATGAGCAGGTAGGACCTATTCCTCATCCTCCTCTTTCACCTCATCTAGATGAGAAGGAAGGACATATTCCTCCATCGCTTATCTTCTACTATAGACCAAGCCTCCATTACTGTTGTAGATATGCATATTATCCCATCGGCTGGACCAGATATATCATATAAATTATTTGACTTGTTCATGATATATATATATATATATATATATATATATATATAGTGCATTTTTCTCTTCATGTTGATGTACTTAATTTATATGTTGATGTTAATGTGTATATTGTTAGGTCATGTTATATATGTTTGTTAAATGTGCTTGATAGATGTTTATGTTAAATGATTTTTTTAGATGTGTGCGATAATGATGTTAGCCAATGCTTGTGTTTTGTTAGATGTCATCACAATGATGATGCCCTATTAGATTATTAGATTTGTGTGTTATCTAATTAATGATGTGTATATGTTCTAGAGGTATATATAATTAATTAGATGAAGTTAGTGAATTTAAATGTGTATTTTAGATGATGTTTATGTTTGTTATATGGTTATCATCATGATGATTATTTTTATTAAATGATCTTTATTATAGATTATGTATTGGTGAACTTATATCAAAATTTAATATATGAAACATAAAGACTTAATTTAAATAAAAAAATGCAAAGATATTTTTATAAATTACAAAGTTCAATGTGGTTGAAACTATAATTGTAAAAGTACTATAAACATGTTTCTATTGCATAGAGAGTTCATATATATTCATTTTAACTAATTTTTTTTTCAAAAAACAAATTACATATGAATAAATGTTATTTTCCATTGTACTAATTATTCTTTTTTAATAGACTCTTCTACACTAAAAATTGTTATTATAAAAATTTATGATCTCCAATGATAAGCATTCTATTGGCCCTAAAATTTTATGGATGCAAATTAATCTTCCTATTGTTATTTTTGTCATTATTTCATAAGTTGATTGCTATCAAATATTAAATTACTTCATTACTTGTGGTTTTACTCAACATTGAGGGAATAATTTTATAAATATTTCCAAAAGCAATGATAAAAGTATGTAAACTAACAAACACTTTAGTTAAAAACTATTTTTTCACAAAATCATGTTAGAAATTTAATTTTTAAATTATAAGCCACATTATTTGTTAAATATCTTACTTTTAAATCTACAAAATACATTAACATAAACTCAATTTTTGAATCATCATGTTAACATATCATCCAAAAGGTTGTACTATTAAACATGCATATCAACCATTTTATTACTTATAATATCAACATATATTATTGAGATAAATAAGAAAATATGTAAATTAAAATATTACCATTCAATATCTAAACATGTTGCCAACTATAAAAATATTATATGTCATTATATATATATATATATAACTCATGCATGGTTTAAAATATTTACAACTCAAATGCTCAAACAAGGAATTGCAATGCAAATCCTAAAATTATTTCTCTAATAGATATAAGGATTAAAGTCATATTACTGACAAAAGTGCTTTATACAAGTTTTTGAGTGTGTCCAAGGGTAAGAGGGTTGTTAATAAATGGATAATTGTCACCTTCTATACGCATCAAAATTTTAAGTAGGACCATTGTTACTATGCTATTTTTTAGGTCTCAATGCTTCTATAACATGTTGGTAAAGGGTCAAACATCTAACAACTTGAGGCCTTTTTGAACATGATAATAATTCTTACAAATTTATCATGATAATAATTCTTAAAATTTTATATAATCAAACATGCAACGGCATATAAATATGTTCAAATAACAATATAAAATTCTATTTCAATCAATCGTTCCATGCAAACACAAATAATTTGAAAGACAAACACATTACGCATCAAACTAATTGTTAACCAACTAAAATTGTTCAAATATTTGTTATAATTAACTTAACATTTCCTTTGTCACAAGATGAATAAAAAAAATATAATTAGCGAAATAAAGATAACAAGAAGATACAACAACAATATTAATGATGAAATAAAACATGTACATATCACTCTCTGTTGTCATCACCCTCACTATCTTCCTCATTTGGCATGATAACACTGTTGTTCTCAAAAATATGTTTTGTTCTAGGGTCATGTGTTAATACAAACCACCAATCTATATCCAACACATCTGGGTAAAAAAACACTTGGTTGAAGTGTTTTGGGAAAACATAAGGCTCCTTAGCTTCATCCCACATCTTTCTATAGTTGATACATATAAACCCACTATTGTGATCTTCCTTTACATTATTCCTATCAAAGGTGTCTCACCACTTGCACCTAAAAATAACACATTGGAAAGAAGAGAAGTCCACTTGATTGATCTTTTGTATATTTCCAACATAACCTAACACCCCCCATATTAGGTTTTAATCACGGTGGCTAGCACAACTAGATTGGTCGAACTCAACTTCTACTCCACATTATTGTCTCATGCGTCCATCATCGACATCCTATGTGTAAAAATGATGTCAATATGTCCACATAGATGGGAACAAATGCACCTATAAAAAAGTGAAAAAATCACAATGTCATGTGTCTAATAAGACGACCAATCAAATATAAAATATAGATGTTATAATTCAAAGGTGCATTATGAAGTTAAAACTATACACAAAGAGATTATTACTGAGTTGTTGCAACCAATCCATATTTTTAGTGCATTCTCTTCAGTACGCGGATAACGACCAGATGCACCATATTTCTCTCTAACTTGGTAAAAAACCCAACTGTTGGGGCATATCATTGGCATATTTTTCTTTTAAATGATTAGGCTAAGGCATGTTTCTACCATTCAACCGTCTAAATTATTTCCTGTCATTGTCTCATTTCCTCCTCTTTTGTTCATACAATGCGACCCACGACCGTGTTGCCTTCGAATTGTAAGGAATGAATTTATTGATGGCATCAATTTCTGAATTCGCTGATGTGTGTGTGTGTGTGTGTGTGTGTGTGTGTATTCATGAAATCAAATCGACATATAGTGTGTATCAGATCAAAATATGTATTATGAAGTTCAATGTGAATAGTTATTGTGTACAAATTTGAAAAACGATAAGTCACTTACTCTTTATCAAGTGCCTTTTTCCATTCGTTTGGAGAAGCTCCCCTTCTCTTTTATCTTCATCCATTTCGTTGTCCCAAATCACTGCACCTGGTGTGTTGTCGATCTGCTTGATGTACTCACTTGAATAATAGAAAGACTCATATGATATGTACCCCTCTGCCATAGACCCCTCCGATTTTTCCCTTTGTAGAACAAATCCTTTCAATTTATTCATGTACCTCTATAAGAAGAACATCCAACAACATGAGACCACTCCGACTAACTCAACCTCATCTACTAGGTGAATTAGAATATGAACCTGTAAGTCCATGAAACTCGTCGACAATTCCTTCTCAAACATACAAACAATCTCAGCTATCTTTTGACACCACCATGGAATGCTAGCCATATGAATCTCCTTCATCAACAGTTCCTTCTCAAACATACAAACAATCTCAACTATCTTTTGACACCGCCATCGAATGCTAGCCATATGAATCTCCTTTGATGTGATCCAATGTACAAATGTAGATAATTTAGATATGGCACATTGTAGGTGTTGGGGGAAGTCATGGTTCATACATACACGCACAAATAAAGGATAGTGACACTACACAGTAAACACATACAAAATTAATTATGCTTTATCCCATGGCAAGAATTTAAAAAACAAATACTAAAATCATTTTTTTGACATACGTACTCTTAGAAGGTTCAAATGGTCATGTGATTTAAAACCCTACAAATGGTCTTCCATAGTGAAGCTATGTCATAGTGAAGACCCATATAAGGAAGACAACTTCATGTCCAATATAACTTCCTTTGCCAAAGAAAGATCAACTTTATTTAATATCCATGAGACATCACCTTGATTGAAAGACCAAGAGGGACCAACCTCTCCTCTACTTTATTTTCTTGGCCAATGTTTCTTTTTTACTTTTTGAAGAAATACGATCTCTCCTAACAACCAATGTGTCACTATGTTTTGATGATATGTGCCTCCATAAAGAAGCTGAAACATTTTTAAATATATTCATGGGATACAATAAGTGGGAAATCTTAAGATGCTCCCAATATGGGAGCTCATAAAATACATATTTCCTTTTCATCCCAATGGGAAATTTCTCAACATAGGTGTCGAAGAATTATGGATCATCGAACATAGGCTCCCCATTTTAATTGAACATTTATGTAATATCCTTCTCCTTATCTCTCTCATATGCTCTAAGCCATTCTTTTGGTGTCATTATTCTAGTCCTTTGGGTTCTCTCTGGTTTACCATTGAAAGAGGATGTTGCTCTTCTGTAAGGGTGTTTTTATGGGATGAATACCCTGAAGTAGTCGTACACTAGATTTCGTAGGTGTTTGGACCACCTAGCCTTCAGATAAGGTCCATAACATTTGCATCCATGATATTTTTTGTTACAAGACCTACAATATTATTAATGTATACATAGCATGTTAGTGTTGAAGATCAGAACAATCGCAATGAATTAAATATGCCAACAAATATTGTTACATATACAAACAAATCAATAAACATGTAATTTACCATAGAAAACTCGTAATCCTGCATAATCATGTGTGGTGTAAGCACATATGCCATACAACATAAAACTCCTCTATGTTGCGATGGGTCTTCATACATCGTATACATGTATCCCTTCCCATAATTCCTTCAATTCATCTACCAATGGTTGTAGGTAGACATCCATATTCTTCACTTGTCTTCTACCAAGGACTATAAGAGCCAACATAATATGTTCATTCTTCACGGACAACCATGGGGGGATATTGTTATTGATCACTACTACAGGCGAAACAAAATATTTTGTGTTTTGGAGGGAATATGGGTTGATGCCATCCATGGATATGCCAAGTCGTAGACTTCATACTTCATCCTTGAATGTTTTGGGTCATGTATCCTCTATATGCTTCATGCCTATTAAATTTGTTTGGATTCACATAAATCCCGATTCACTTCTGTGCAAGGCATGCCATCCCTTCAACATAGCTAATTCTTTGTAATGAAAGAGCCTTTGAATCCTTTAGATTAAAGGCATGTGCCTTAATATATTATGAGGAGGACCATGTGATTTTCCCTTTTTATTTGATTTATGATATTTGTCATGCCCACATTTTAGACATATCTCTTTGTTTGCATATTGTCCTCTACATATAATACAATAATTTGAGCATGCATGATATGATATGTATCCAACACCCAATATTTTCAACAACTTCTTTTCCTCATCAAAAGACATTATCACTCAGAAGAACTTTATCTTTGAATGACCTACAGTTAGTGGGAAATAGAAATGTACAATGCCACTTAAAGTTCATAAAATTGATCGTTTTTAATGTTGATTGTGTGAAAATATCTCTCAAATTATAAGGGACTTAATGATGGCTAGTTACCTACATATTATCGAGAAACATGCGTTTGACATGCCAAACTTTGCTTTCAAGTTGTACAATATCATTCTTGTCCTCAACTGGGTATACTTTGACCAACTAGGTCCAAAGAGGGGTGGTGGAAGAAAATTTTAGACTTTCGAATAAGGTATCATTGATATGAGCATCATCCCCTCGCTCATCGTTTTTGAATGCATCTAACAACATTGTCTCCATGGAAGTTGTATTCTATAAATAATCATCCATACCAACCTCTATTTCATTGACTCCATTGCCAACTTGTGTAGAACTACTATTGTTGTAGTCATTCCTAATTGGTGAATCTGGAAATAGTGGGAATTGAATAGGTGGTTGATTCAACCATTCTTGGTATGCTTCCTCTCTGAGTTGTGCTCTTATTGCAACATTCTCTCGATTTGAAATTGTAGTGGGGTGCAATAGAAGATGATAAGTAGGTCGATCATCATCAGAATCCTAATTTCAAAAATATTGAACATTAGTACATCGATGATATTAGTAAGCACAATGCAATTGGTTTGTTCAAATCACATTATGACCAACAATAATTATTACTGTCACTGACCCTGGATTGCGACTAGAAGATGACATGTTACTATTGACAACGTAAAGCGGTTGTCCATCTTCATCTACCAACTGCTTGCGGTATGTTTCTCCTGATAAGAGCTTCTGACGTTTTTGAATTGGTGGAATATTATTTGCATCTAAACTCCATTCTGAATCAAGATCTTGCGAATTTTGATACATTTTTATTCAAATTGACAAGGATAAAAAAAAAATCAATTATATAATCGAAATATAAATAAAATCTGAACTTTCTAGAGATGGAAAAGGATAACTCCACCATGGTCTTTGAGAAATATGGAACAGGCTAGAATTTCAAGAATTTGCCATTTGATATTATAATCTTTTGTCCCTGCATTTGAGCAAAATCAACAATTGTTTTTTAAGAATAAGACGACTTTAAGCGGAAAATGTATACTATGGAGTACTGCAAGTCATGTGGATGCATTCTAAAAGATAATTTAAGATGAATATACTATTTTGTGTGCAAATAAAAATTCAGATTACTTTGAAAGAATAACGATGCACTTATTTAAACAACACACACTGGTGCGTATATAAAAATATAAACAACCGAGGCATATATTTACGATTCACACCGGTTTGTAAATAAATAAAAAAAGAATTATCTGATATCGGTGCTCCAAAACTTTTAAGCGCACCGGTGTGTTTTATACAAAAATGCACCAGTACGTTATATTAATAGATGCACCATGGTTTCAAAACACTTAAAAAAAAAGAGCAACTTTTCTTTTTTACAATTGAAAAATGAGCGAGAATTTAAAATCGAATTTCATAAAGTCATTTAAATAGTAAAAAACTATTCACTGTTTCATTATTTTACCAAAATTTACAGTGGTTATATTTGCAAGAGAGCCATACCAGAGAGCACTGTGAAGCAACATAATACTTTGGAACAACAAGATTATTCAGAAGATCAAAATTTGAAGGTTATGGTGATTCACTTAAAACCCTTTTCATAAAATATTTTATGGGTATTAAGCTATTCATTATTTTATTATTTTGCCAAAATTTACAGGGGAGAGATTTGCAAGAGAGACATACAGGGTGTAAATTCTAACCTTGTACAATATCTACTGCAAACTGATATTCAGAAAAGAACAGAAAAGATACAATGGCAAATACAAACATTACACAGAGATTTTTTCACCTGTAAACCCAAACCGGGAAAAAACCAACATATATTATATTCATACATTGTTTACAATACAATATACATATAGGAGCCAGCGGCATCCAAAACCCTAACCCAATGATCTGGATTAGTCCAAAACCCTAATTCCTTAACCGGAAATAGAAAACCATCGGCAAAAACCATGTGCCGAAAAACCACCTGATATCATGTGGTCCCGGAAATATGTCGTCCCGGCGGAAATATGTTGTCCCGAAAAAAAACTTTTCGGGGGCGTTGCCCCCGAACCCTCGCACGGGGGGCTCCGCCCCCCTGCACCCCCCGAGGGGGGGCCTAGCGGCACCCCCTCTAACCCCCTTGCGCGCTCGACGTAGATGCCCAGACACTACTACTCGTGCAAAGAATATAACACATACCCAACACAGGGAAGCATTGTGGAGCATCAGATCAATATTTTGGAACAAAAGACTTATTCAGAAGATCGAAATTCGAAGGGTATGGTGATTCATTCAAAACCCTTTTGGAGCAACAAAATTATTTAGAAAATCAGAATTTTAAGGGTTTTGTGATTCACTCAAAACCCTGCATAGTAAAAAATTTAAATTTTACTATTGATTTTAATAATAATTTTCTTACAATTTGTATCTCTATTTAGATTTAATTAAAATTCAGATAAAATAAAAGTTGTTTCATATTTACTTTAAACCTTTGCTTCTTCTTTCTTATATGACTACAAAATTTTACCTTAGGGTTTAACTCCCTCTATCACTTCATAATTACAGCTTTTCATTTTAGGCATTTTAGATTTAATGGGTTTATGTTTCCATATAAAAGACATTTGACATGTGATGCATTAGATCCAAATCCTCTTGGCCCTGTTATGTTTAAAAAAAAAAACGGTTTCGGGTAATCGGTGCGCCTGATTGAATCTAATGCACTGGTGCATTTTCAGATAAAACACACTGGTAATGTTGCAACATAATTAAAAAAAAACGTTCATCGATGTGTAATTTTATTTGTTCATGGTATTTTTTTATTTTTTTCTAATAGAGCGGTGTTCATAACAATACATATCACACCGTTGTAATTTATAGTTTTTAAAATTTTTATTTTTGATATCAATGTGTTTCATATATGGAATGCACCGGTGCTTTTATATTATGAAAGCACACCGAAAACTTTTTTTTTGCAGAAAATTATGTGATTTGTTTATAAAATATATTTAATAGCTTGTGTACTCAATGGTACAAAATATATATTGATACAAAAATGTGTGAGAATAGTTCAAGTAACAAAAATTCTGATTGATACAATGATAACACATCCAAAAAGGCAAAAAATGAAAGTTCTATGTAAATTCTATACAAAATTAATATGTTAAAAAGACAAGTTCTTTGTAAATTCTATACAAAATTAATATGTTTGAACTATATGTAAGTTTAACTAATATGTATTGGTTAGTGTGTGTCCCGCAGAGCCATAAAATGATAAAGCTTGATAAGATTCTTTATGATCTAAGTGCAGAAGAGCGTAAATGCTTGATGAAAAAATTGCAAAAGGAATAATTAGGTGAATGAAAAAATTATATTCAATATGAGTTATTTTTTTAATTTTCATTAACAATATACTTAAAAATATTAGATAACATGTTTCAAACAATCTATTAATTCACATATGTTTAATGTCCTACAGGGACCAACAACGAAGGAACATAAAGTCGTCCTAAGAAAATAAAAATTATAGAAGATGTAAATGATGATGAATTGGTCCTTAGCTCATATGGAGTGGTGTTGGAGGTTAATGAAAGGGGGGGGGGAGATTTTTACAAAACTATGAGGGATATAGTGGAACGAACATATAGACGCACTTTCCACTTACAATACAAAAATAAATCCAATGATTCCAAGAATCAGGTTCTATCTAAACTACAGAAAGTGTTTCCAGAGCAATGGTCAATGAGCCCTGTCAAACTTGCAATAACAAAAACATACAACAACAAAAAAGAATCATTCAAAAAGTAATATTCTTAAAAATGTTTTTCTAGAATATGTATATATTACTACAAATCATTCTTTTATTAATATCAATTTTGTTATATTTAGTTTTCATATATCAATATAAAAATAGTTTATTGTCATGTTACTTTTTTTAAGGAAGATTATGAAAATACCAAAGGATCAACGAACTGATATCCAAAATATGCCAATAGAAATGTCGAAAAAAGTGCACAAGGAGATGGTAAAATAAATGGACATAATTGCATCATAGGAGGAGCCATCTCAACAAAAACGTGCTTCAAATGTATGAAATCATTGAAATTTTTTATTAGGTACATATAAATAAATAATTTAGCATTAAATATTAATTTTCAAGTATTTTCTTGCATAAAATAAAACAAAATGGAACCCATTCAACACATAAAATAGGACGACAAGGAAGAAAATGGTTGATAGCAAGGTTTGTGAGTAACTTTTATTTCCTTATAAAATTAACTTAAGATTTCATTTTTTGTATATTTTGATTTGTTTTACAACATCCATCCTTGATTGTCTTCAAACAGGTGCTAACATACAAAGAAGATCCATCACAAGAATTGATTGACATTGGGTTAAGTAATAGTTTTGAGTATACGTTAGCATATCAAAAATTAATTGTGGAATTTTAAGTATCTTATGTTGTTTTACTTCTCTTATTTTATAATTAATGGAACAAAAAAATTATTTTATATTAAATCTATGATTTATTATGGGGTATAAAACTTGCAGGAAACAAAGTATGGAAATGTACCAATAGAAGAGTTGTTGATAGAAGGCATGAGATTTGGTTTTGAAAAAATGTGTATCATTCAAGACTCAATTCTTGCTATGGTATGTCGCTTCTCAATTTACATTCATGTACATTATTTATTTCAATTTTCATTATTCTCACCAATGTAGATACACTCATTACACTTAATTTTTATTTTTGTAGATGGAATCATTTGAAGAAGAGGAAAACAATCGAGACAATCAACAAAACATTCAACCAAATAACCTAAGTCATGGAAGTAGATCGAGCACTGACAACAATTCCAACAAAGAATGATGATCAATATATTTGGATAGCAATGCAAGCTATTGTATTTTTTGAAATAATTGTTTGTGAAAATCAGACATTTTGTTTAATGTAAGGGACATAGTGTCCCAATTGAAAGAAAAGGGGCTACCAATAAGTGTCGACCAATTTTGTATGACAAAGAGCCTATTATTCATATATAATAAAATATGTTTTATTTTATTCTATTGTGTTGTCCAATGTTGGTTTGAAATGTTACATCGCTAATTAAATATATGGATGATTAAATATTATAATGAAGAGATGTGAAATCTGATGATATAACAAATTAATCCAAACATCGTATCCAAATGAACTAATCAAAAACTAATTTATATGAATATTATTATAAGATATATGTCAATTTTTTTATGAACAATGGAATTAAAAAATAACAATAATTGTGCACTGTCACAGGTCGGTGTTTCTAAAAAGAGAAAATGACAATCAATGTGTTTCAAGATAAAATGCATCGGCGTCGTAATTAAATTCGCATCGGTGTTGATATATAAGGAACCTACATCGATCTTAATATTATTTTAACCAACAATAATAATAGTAAAAAACCTTTATCGATGCATTTAATTAATTAACGCATCGGTGCTTATGTATCACACTTCCGCCTCGGTGTGTTCTGAATATCATGCACCTGTAGGGTTTGTTTTTAATGCACGGGTGATGGTGTCATATATTCACCCTGTGCCTTATTCTTATTAAGGCACCAGTGTGTTATTACTTATAAGAGCATCGGTGCCCCAATATATTTTGGAAAACCCCAGTGCTTTCTTGTAAATGTAAACACTGGTGCTTTAAGTTAGAGAACACATCGGTGCTTGGTATCGTAGATTCGACCGATGCATTGTTTTTATTAAATCATCAGTGCATTACTTTGTATAAACGCACCAGTGCCTCAATATTTTAGGACTCTCCTAATGCTTTCGGTGTAATGTAGGCTTGTACAAGTGCTTTATGTTTGGAACGCACCGATGCGTATAGACCATGAAACGCACCAACTAGAAAACATCTGCTACAACCTCTGCCCACCCAATTTTTTTTAGTTATAATGAAGTTCTGTTATAATCTCCACAAAAACATCCGCTACCAAAACAAATGTTTTCACGGAGGTTTTTTTGACAATTTTTTCCAATTTTGTAACATTAAAAGCCTCCACTAGAGGGTCTTTTCCTTGTAGTGACGTGAGTTTACCCACCCCAAAAGACTATCGGAGTCTGATAGATTATCAGAGTGAATCCACTCTGAATGGGAGCTCGAAACAATACCTTATGGCTCAATAATATTAAACAATCCATGTTCATGTGTGCACGTTTCTCAAAGAATAGTATTATATTAATGCCCAGAGAAAAGTTAAAATGATGATAGCACTTTTTCCTAAAAATACAATTAAATAATATGTGTTCATGTAATTTTCAAAAACATTATTTAAAATAATACGCGATCCCGTGACTTCACGTTTTCCCAGAAAAAAATATTAAATAAATCCCAATTCGTTCTCATCTTTTTCAAAAAAGAGATTATTAAAATAGTTTTGATACCTTTCTTATCGGAGTGGAGAGAGTAATGGTTTGAAGTGTGGAGGTGAAGGAGAGTTGAGCTCACATTGAAGGGCTCTTCAGAGTGTGATGGTGAGGCGTGTTAAGTGAACTCTGATGGGCTCTTCGGAGTGCGATGGTGGGGGGAAATTTATTTATTATTTTTATTTTATTTTTTAAATTTAATATATATATATATATATATATATATATATATATATATATATATATATATATATATATATATATATATATATATATATAAAGCATGAAACATTAGATACATCCCCCTCTTTTGCATGTTTCCATCATTATTTAATTAATAAATTCCCATAAAACATAATATATAGTTTTCCGAAATTCCTAGAAAATAAGAACTCCCTATAAAATAGGAAATCCCTATCAAGTAGGAAATCCCTAGAAAGTAGGACCTCGAGTAGTACATTAAGTTTAGGTGAGAAAGGGGAAAAGTAAAAAAGGGTAAATTATGTACAAGTTAGGTTTAGTAAAAAATGAAAAAACAAAAGGAAAAATCACGAAAATTTAAATTAAAAAGGAAATTTGATTTGTTTTTATATTTTATTTTTTATCATTTTTTTTCATTTATGAGAAAAATATGTACACATTAAATGATAAAAATGAATATTTTATTAAACATACATAGTTTACAAAAGAAATAAAATCAAATACATAAAATCAAATACATAAAATCAAATAAAATGCATACATAAATATTTACAAAATAAAATAAAATAAAAAATTAAAATTAAAATAACATAAAATAAAATATATATACAAAATTAGAATAAAATATTTACAAAAATTATTAAAATAAAATAAAACAAAAAATAAAATAATATAGTTACAAATTAGGAGAAAATTAGACAAGTCGAGGTTCCATGCTCCCTAGGTTCCATTGGTTAGGGTTTCGTCGATCAGGGTTCCACACCTAGAGGTCAAAATTTAGAAAAAGACATATAGGGTAGGATTTGAAAAACCAGGCATTGTGGAGAGGAGGAGGGTTAGATAGAGATTGAGGATGTGGTGATCTAGCTGCAACAAGAAGGAGAAATGAGAGAAAAGGATGACACTTCATGCGATGATTTAACGTCACAAGTAGTGATAAATGGAAACAAGACATTGAATCTGACTAAGCGTGCATCACAGGTTAGTCCACTCAATATGTACATGCTAGAGGGTGGACATGCTCATATTGCAATGAGCGGGAGAAAAAGCCGGTTAGGGAAAAGGTATCTACGCTAGGCCACTATGCATGAATGCGACATATAACTAACATGCATCAGGCGACAACTTGACAAGAACTCACAACCAAGAGGCTAAACGGACTTATGGCATCGGTTTCAACGAGAGTTAAGACCAAGATAGGATATGGTATAAACCAATATGAGGAGGTTCAAGGATAGGCTTGCGGGAAATATGTGTCTGACAAGCTAGGGGGATTTGGACCTCGAGAAAAATATAAGTGAAGGTAATATGCTTCCCAACAAGGAGAAGCATAGGAAGAATCAAGGTCAAGGTAGTAGACAAGGATCAACAAATTTTCCCACAGGCCTCTAAAGGCTAAAGCGGCCATGTGAATGTAGTGCCTCTGAAAACATGCTCCTATAAGAAAACAAGAATGATATCTAACATGAGATCGAAATAAGACTTTGCAGTACAATAAACAATATATTCCTTTCTTGTAAGAAAATTTATAAGAGAGTGTTCAGTCGATTCAACGATAATATGGTGAATGTAGATGAGTGTCCTGAAACTACATGTGTCAAGTATCAACTCAAAATAATGATCAACAATAAGAGATTTAGACTTAGAGTTCGAAATAAGTGATGAAAATCTGCATGCAAAAGCATAAATATGAAAACATAAAGCACCAACATGCCAGCAGTAAGATGTGAAGTTTGAGTTATTTAATAAGGACATGAAACAAAACAAACCATGCCACTGCATAAGATCACCAAGCACCTCAGAATCAACAAAAGGTCAAAGAATGACACATTAATTCCATTATACAAATGTTAACAAAAACATCACAGGTAAAGAAGAAACATGAATACATTTGAAATCATCAAATCAAAAGGATTAATCAACACCAATCCAAGATAACCATCAATCAAGATAAGACCCCCAACTCCCTCAACGTAGGAAAATAAATAACATTAGGTTAAAGCAATATAGGATTAGGCAATAGGATCAAAATTTTAGTAGGGTCTCCCTTTCCTTTCTCTTTTACAAGAAAAAGTAAAGGGGGGTTGTTGCGGCCACAACAAGTTGATCTAATGAGTTCAGTCAACCAATAAGCATCTAATCATTAATTTTCTACTATATCACTCAATATTTACAATAGCAATGATCATATTAGATCCACTGGATGTACTTCAAAGTGCCAAACATTGTAAAGTAAAAGAAATGAAAGTAATGCATGAAGTAAAGAATTGAAAATGACTGTTAGGAAATGTGGGAAAATGAAAAAAACTACTAGAAATTAACATGGATTAACCTAATGCTTTTTTTACTACAAAATTATGTTTAGTTGTAAAATAGAAACAAAATATGAGAAAGGAAATAATCATAGGGATTCATAATCCTCTCCTTGAGTGCTCCTACTCAAGGAAGTTCCTAAAACCCTTGGGGACACTTAACACTTAACAATTCAATAAAAATATGTACTTCTTATTCATAAATTCATAAAAATAAAAGGGCATAAATATACCTCTCTTTTACAATTTGAATTAGTCTAAACAATGACAAGATGAATGAAGGAAAAATACTAACTTACTATCCTATCAACTATTCTTTATTTTTATTTGAAAAGGGAGTTTTATCTAAGCCTTCCAATCAATCCCTCGATATATGGAGGTTGTCCCATAACTTCTTAGTTGTATGCATTTATTCCAAGGGATTGATTTCTCTCATAGATAATTTTAATCCCTTAGATAAACAAATAATTGAATTGCTTGAGGTCATTATGTTTCCTCCAAGGGATGATATCTCTGGAGATGGTGAAGGGATAAGATCCATCAAATTTATCCATCATTCATTAAGGTGATCTAGAGTCATAAATAAAGGAGAACCTCTTTGTCTTGTACATCCAATTTATTCACCATTCCTCCTTGTAGGTCACATTATTTCATACAATAAACCCATTACAAAATCATCAAAAATCACTTTAATATCAAGTACATCAGATTCAATCTTGGAATTAAGAATATTGTATGTAATTAGATAAGCATGAATCATAATGTCTACATTGGCAATAAAAAAACATGAATGTTTCTCATGAAGATCTTGGCTTAGGGTTAAAAGTGTGTCAAATATAGATATAGAATGAGCCATAAAATAAAAAAATTGGAGGCCCATTCGTAATATTGTCCAATTGGAAGGAAATAAAAAAAATAATCAAACCAATAAAATTTTAGAGGATCAAATGATTTAAAGAAAAAAAAAATGTTTCATAGGGAGATATACTTCCAAATATAGATTCCAATCCAACTAGAATCAAATGATTTTAATATCAAACAATAATATTATGTAAAAAATACTCATTGTGGGTATGTACCTGTAAGCTAGAAAACAATTAGATATATCCATTTTTGAGGGACCAATTGGGAATAATTTTTAAATTTGTTAATAAGAGATATACCCTTTGAAATATATTTTTAAGTTAATTGGAATCACTTAATTCGGATAATAAATGAAAAATATATGCTCGAAATATTAACTAAAGGAACATACCCACAATGAATGGACGTGTGCGCAAGAAAGTCTCATGTGTGCACAAGGGGCTGGAATTCATTTGTGCGTGCAGGGAAATATACCCTGCACAAAAGGAAAACCAGAATTGGCATGTGACACTAGGATGGTTGTGTGCACAGTAGTGTTGTGTGATCAGTATGCTTGTGTGCAATAGTTTTGAATTGCTTCTATTGTGTTTACGTTGTGTAAAAAGGAGAAAGTTAGTGTGGCACAACTCAACTTGTGATTGAGCGTGTTGCTTCAAGTGATTATAATAGAATATGCACAGAGGATTTTGGAGTAGCATTGTTCAATAGTAAGTTGGGTAATGTTACAGTATGGTATCAGAAGCAGTTTGGTAACATGAATGTTACAGAGCGACAAAAGTTGAGATTGGTGACGTGGCCTAGCCTAGGTGGTTGGGGACGTTACAATTTGGTATCAGAGCTATGGGTTTGACACTGGACTTGTATGGGCTAGAGGTCAACGAGAATCATCAGAGCTCCAATTTCAACACTGAGCCTGCATGGGCCAAGATATACTTAAGGAAAAATTTAGACTGGTAAGTTGCCAAATTTGACAGTGTGGCCATGTTGTGCATAAAATAAGAATGTGCAGGTGTGTGCGCTAAATTTTTGATATTGTGAGGTGTGGCACGAGAATTGCACAGTAAATAATGGTGCATGGGTGTGTTCACTAAAGGTTTGGGGCTGCACGGAAAAAAAATTGTGGTGCATGAGAAATACAAATACATGGTGTATATGTTAAAATTTGGCATCGTGCATTGGTATGTAATGAATACTAGTGCGTGCATGGGCTTCAGAAGAAAGGGTTATGAAAAGATGGTGCATATTTTTCATGAATTCGTCTAACAATTTTTTTTATGCACATTTTGCAGAATTATCAGTGATTATAACAGGGCACAATCAACTCAGAAGGTCAAAATCATGGAAGATGTGTGGAGAACTTACAGTCCTAATGATGAATTCGGGGATTTGTATGTCGATTTGGGTGTTGATGGTACACAATCCAAGGAGAAGCACATAAACTTGGAAGAAACCATAAAGGGACTGCAAAAAGATGTCCAAATATATATGGTTGATAATGAGAGGCTCATGAAATCCAAGGAGTAGCAAGATGATTTCAATGTCAAGTTGATGAAAATATTAGACATAATAGAAAATAAAATGGATAAGGAGACAAAGACAACTAAGTCAAGGGGTCATAGGTCTCATGATGAGAAAATAATAGAAGCAAGAAGTGATGGTAGGCATCGACCTCACTCACCAAATAAATCTTTTAGGAAAGCACGCAGTAGATCAAGTCCATCTCCTGTCAGAAAGATGAAGAGAACAAGAAAGGTGAAGATGCAGAGACATGGTTATTAGGTATGAGGAAGTAATTCCATCTACATAATTATTCCGCGTAGGCAAAAGGGAGAATTTCCATCTATCAACTAAAAGGAAAAGAATCAATGTGGTGGGATCAGTTTGTGCAAGTGCAACACATTGATGAAAATAAGGTTACTTGGAGGGAGTTCAAAAGGTATTTTCAAAAGATATACTTAACCAATAGATACTATGACAAGAAAATGAAGGAGTTATTCGAACTCAAGCTTGGGAGTATGATGATAGATGAGTATAAAAGAAGATTATTAGAGATACTGAAATATGACACATTCATCAAGGATGAGCAAGTTAAAATTTAGAGGTACCTTAGTGGGTTTCCCTCTTTTATCAGTCACAAGATACAATATGATGACCCCAAATCATTGGAGGAAACCATAAGGGGTGCCAAATTCCTTTATGATTAGCAAAAGGGAAGACCGAATTTCCAAAAGGCTTGGGAAGACAAGATGAAAAGAAAGGTGGAACATAGGAAGAAGGGGACTAAGCCACCCTTTTTCAAAAATGTTGTGCAAGGAAATCCAACTCCCAAGGAGTCAGGAATGATGGAGACAATGGAGCAAAATCCAAGGCAACAACCTATTCAATGTTGGAATTGTGGTGGAGATCATATGCGTAGATATTTCCCTCAAAGAGGTGATAAAGCGAGGACTGCATGCAGTGTACAAAAAGTTGTGAAAATTGAGGACATAAAAAAAATGTACCTAGGATTTACGTAGCCCTGGATAACAAGCAAGTTGAGTTTCAGTCGCACATGATTGAAGTGGAAGGTAAGATTAATGGCCATCCCATTGCCATTTTAATTGATTCAGGAGCTAATCATAGTTATCTAGATCCTAAGATGGTAAAAAGGTTCTGATTGCAAAAAAAAAGCTCGAAAAATCTTGGTTGGTGTAGTTAGCTACATGAGAAAAAAGAAAATTAAGGAGATGGTTAATGAATGTCCAATGGAGATGAATGGACTGCATATAAAGGCTGATTTGAATATCATACCTTCGGGTTCGTATGATTACCTCATTGATATGGATTGGTTGGATGAGCACCGTGTTGTCCTGGACTGTCACAATACATAGTTTACTTGCTTAGATGAGGAAGGAAACTTAAGAACAATTCACGGAATTCCAAGAGTTGTAACTATTAGAGAAGTTTCAGCCTAGTAATTGAAGAAAAGTTACAGGAAATGATGTCAAGAATTTGCAGCGCGCATGGAAGAGGCACCTAAGGATGAAGTGCCAAATGTTGAAGATTACACAATACTGAAAGAGTTTGAGGATGTATTTAAAGATAAATTAGGTTGCCTCAAAAAGTATGTATTGATTTCTCTATAAATCTAATGTGAGGAACAACACTCGTATCTAAGACTCCTTATAGGATGAGTACACCATAACTAAAGGAGTTGCAGATGAAACTTGAAGAGCTTCTGAAGAAGTGGTATATACACCCAAGTGTGTTTCCTTGGGGTGTCCCATTATTGTTCGTGAAGAAGAAGGATGGTACGATGAGACTTTGTGTCGACTTCAGGAAATTGAACAAAGTAACAATAAAGAACAAGTATCATTTTCCAAGGATAGATGACCTCTTTGATTAGTTGTGGGGAATGCAGATATTTTCAAAGATTGATCTCGGATCTGGATATCACCAAGTGAGAATTAAATAATAAGGCATCAACAAGTGTGTCTTCATAACAAGGTATGAACATTATGAGTTCACAGTGGTGCCATTCAGATTGTCAAATGCACCAGTTGTCATCATGTGTTTGATGAATGAAGTTTTCAGAAGTTATTTAGATAAGTTTGTCATTGTATTTCTGGATGATATACTTATTTACTCAAATTCTGAAGAAGAGCATGAGCAAGACTTGAGTATGGAGCTACAAGTATCAAGGGAGCATCAACTTTATGCAAAGTTGAGCAAGTGCTCATTTTATCAACGACAGATTCATTATTTGGGTCATATCATTTCCAATGAGGGAATAACTATGGATCTAGAAAAGATAAAATCCATTGAGGAATGGCCGACTCTTATGAACATAATATATAATAATAAATATAAATACATTATAATAGTTAATGAATAATTAATGAAGAGAGACCTTCCCAATGAAAGGTCACGTCTCTTCATGGAAGAGCACCCCTGTGTGGGTATATAATGCCCTCATTCTTATTGTATCTCATCATCTCATATTCATATACATTATTTAATATATTATCATTTATGGATTATAACATGTTGTCTTACCTACATTGGGTATTTACCTGGTGAACCGGCTTGGTTCACCACAGTGGTATCAGAACTTCGTATTGATCCTAGCCATTGGCCATATAGGCTTCTAGCCACACTGAAAAATCTTCAGAGTTTCTCTAATCTTCAGATCATATTGACCACAAGTGGCCTTTGTCCATTCATCACAAAAGTTTACGTGAAGGAAGGAATTATTCTGGTGCACATTAGAAGAACCGAAACATTAAAAATAAAAAAAAGCCAATGAAAATACAATAATAATAATAATAAAATATTACCAGGTTATGAAATATTATTTCGGCTTCAAAAGTTAGAAGAAATTAGGAAAAAAAAAGAGGAGATAAAAAAAGAAAAGAAAAAGGGTGTCTTAAAGGCACGTGAACAAATATAAGTGCATACCAAGAAAAGGTAATTAAATTTTTTTTTTCCAAAGAAGTGGAAAAGTGAATATTTTATTTTACCTTTAGAAATTTAGTGACCCATGGTTTTGGAAAACCATTGGCCCATGGTATTCCATACCATATATATGTCTCTGTGTGTATTTATTTCTAAAGAACTATACCATAGGGTCGCTTTTCTTGATCCCTAGCCACCGCTAACAAATAGCCGAGAATATAAAAAGGAGTATTTAAAGTCTCTTAAGATATTAAATTTTTTTAATTGGTGAAGTATTTATAAGTGG
>ML789017.1:88525-123069 GCA_009831015.1 Picea engelmannii
GAATAATTGGTAGATAAAGAGACAATGACTGAACCTATGGAACTACAAAAGTCTTCAAATGGAAAAAACTTGATGGTGGATAAAGCAATTAATATAGACCCATTCAACCTTATAGCTCAAAATGATTCAGTTGATGTAAAGAGGTCTTCACACGTTGAAGTAGAAACAAGCCAGGGCTATGAAGAAGACTCAATGCCAAGTGTTAATCAATAAGAAGCTACAAGTACACGAAGTAAATATCAAGTTGCAAGGATGCATTATAGACATCCTAATCACAAAAATCATTACTTCAACCAATCAATGTATCCACATAAACAAATGGCAAATATTTCAAAAATTATTACCTCCATTACAAATGATGCTCAAGGTAGAAGTTATCATGGGATTCAAAATACATCAATTGTCTACAAGAACCCCATAAAAGCCCCATTGTGTAGAATATTGATTTAAGGTGGGCAGACTCCCTTACAATTCGACGGTTCTACGCAGCGCTTGGAATATCCTATCGTTTCAAGTCCACAATGATCACTAATTCATGAATAAAGAATAAGGAGACGATACTACAAGCCAGAGCAAGAGATAAGTTTTCCATAAGTATGCTTTGAGGACAAAGCATTTTTAAGGGGAAGGAAATGTTATTAACATAAAATATAATAATAAATATAAATACATTATAATAGTTAATGAATAATTAATGAAGAGACACCTTTCCAATGAAAGGTCACATCGCTTCATGGAAGGGTACCCCTGCGTGGGTATATAAGGCCCTCATTCTTATTGTATATCATCATCTCATATTCATATGCATTATTTAATATATTATCCTTTATGGATTATAACATTTTGTCCTACCTACATTGGGTATTTACCTGGTGAACCGACTTGGTTCACCACATCGACACCAAGAAATGCCACATAGGTGAGGTTATTTATGGGACTGGCATGTTATTACAGAAGGTTTATTGAAGGCTTTTCAAATATTGTGCATCCAATCACATCCTTGCAAAATAAAGGTGTGCGATTTGAATGGATTTCAGATTGTGCAAGGAATTTTCAGCACTTGAAACGTTTGTTGACAAGTGTGCCAATTTTGAGAATTGTTGATTCAGAGGCATACTTCATTATGTGCACGACTGCATGCAAGGAAGGGCTCAATGGATTCCTGAGTCATAATGGGTTTGTGGTATGCTACAAATCAAGAAAGTTGAAAGAGCATGAAAGACTCTATGCTACTCATGACCTGGAGTTGGCATCCATAATGCATGTTTTAAAAATGTGGATGCAATGTCTCATGGGTAAAAGATTTGAGTTGAGGACAGATCATAGTGGTCTAAAGTATTTTTTTGGACAACCAAGTTTATATTCCAGAAAAAGCAGGTGGTTAGTATTCCTCGGTGAGTATGACTTTGACATAAAGAATATTAGAGGAAAAGAGAACAAAGTTGCTGACTCAATCAATAGGAGGGTGCATGAGATGCACACTACAGTCATTAGCATGTAAAAATCATATTTGTACAACAAAATTTTATAGGTTGCCAAATCAGATCAACATTATATGGACATAAAGGTGAATTCATAGCAAGGTATGTCACAACATAATTTTGAAGGTTATGCGCTAAGAAATGATGGAATCTTCATGTATAGACACCGAGTCTATGTGCCAAATGATCAAGAGTTGAAAAGTTTGTTATTGTCAGAGATGCTTAAAGTTCCCTATGTTGGACATCTAGGCTACTAGAAGACAATTGTCGCAGAGAAAAAACAATACTATTGGCCAATTATGAAAAATGAGGTTGTTGATTTTATTGTTAGATGTCTTGAATGTCAAAAGGTCAAGGTTGAACACATACATCTAGTTGGTTTGCTACAACCTTTTCCCATTCCTAAGTGGAAGTGGGAAGTTGTGACCATGGATTTCATTACTATGTTGCCTATGACTATTAAACAACATGATCTATTATGGTAGTGGTGGAAAATCTTAATAAAGCTTCCCATTTTATTCTAGTGAAGTCAGTGCGCAAGGTAGCCAACATTGTTGAAATATACTTGCGATAAATTACTAAGTTTCATGGTGTACCTAAGACAATTGTGTCTGAAAGATATTCCAATTTCAACTCGAACTTTTGGAAAGGGTTATTCAAAGGATTTGGGATAAATCTGAACTTTAGCACAACATATCACCCTAAGACAGATAGTCAAATAAAAAGGGTAATTCAGGGGATTGAATATGTGTTGAGGATGTATGTGATGGATAAACCATCAAAATGGGAAGACTACCTTCACTTGGTAGAGTTTGCTTACAACAATGGGTATCAAACATCTTTAAAGATGAGCCCATTTGAATCACTTTATGGTAGAAAGTGAAACACGCCAGTGAGTTGGGACAACCTAGCAGACCGTGCAGTAGTTGGGTTGAATCTGCTCCGGGAAATGGAATATCAGATGGTAAAGATAAGGCAAAATTTAAAGGCTACCCAAGATAGGAATTTTTTTTGCGTAGATAAAGGTAAAACTCAAAGATATTTTAAAGTGGGTGATCATGTGTTCTTGAAAGTGAAAGTCAAATGCAGTTCCCTGAAGTTGGGAAATTATTCTAATTTGGCAGCGCACTACTATGGGTCATTTGGAATCCTAGAGAGGATTTTTCATGTCGCATATATGTTTGCATTTCCCGCATCCTTGCGTATTCATAATGTTTTACATGTATCATTGCTTAAAAAATATGGACTTGATGCTAATCATATTATTGATTGGAATGTGATTCAGGTGGAGCCAGATGGCGATTTTCGAGTGCGACCGGTTTGCATATTGGATCGGAAAATCAAACTTATTTGGAATCAATTCATGGAGTTGGTAAAGGTCCAATGGACCTTGTACATTCCTGAGAATGCAACTTGGGAGCATGAGGATGATATGTGGGTAGAGTATCTGCATCTTTTTGAAGATTTTTTATATTTTGTATGACATGTATATGATGCACTGAGGATAGTGCATAAATAACGGGGAGAGGAATGTAATGTCCCTAATATGGACCCTTTGTAATTTTACATATAGGTTGGTGAGCCGTTGGTACGAATTGTAAATGTAAATGTACATATAGCTTGGTGAGTCATTGACACCTAGTTTTGGTTTTGCGTACACCTGGGTAAGTTCGCGGAGAATTGTTAGCAAAGGAAGGGTGCACACATTTAATAGTGTTTCACACACTTAAGTAAGTGTGTGGAATTGCGCATCAAAGGAAGGGTGCAAATATTTCATAGTGTTGTGCGCAGTTGAGGAAGTGCGCAGGAATTGCCTGCAAGTGCACATCGAGTTGATTTATATGTGTGTGTGTGTGTGTGTGTGTTGAGGCTGGAGAACCTGTGTGGTTATGAGGTTGGTGAGATGGGACACAAATAGGCTAGTGTTCCTATCCTTGTAAATGTAATCACAATTATTAATATTATCACTTCATTGTGCACAGTCAGATCAGACAAGAAGAGACGGGGGGATAACTCCACCGAAAAAGAGGAAAAGGGGGGGACTTAAGTCTTAGGGATTTTTTTTATTAATATTTCCATAAAAGTGTAATTTATGGATAATTATTTTTTCCTAAGTTCTCGAGGATGGGAACGAGTCACCAAGTGGCTTAAGTTACTTCTGAAGGTGACAAGTGTTGATTTTAAGGCATGCAACATATATTGTTTTCCTTAGTGTATTTTGGAAATGAATCATTTTCTCGTATGTAGAAGGGGTCGAATGGTATGGAAAATCTGAGTATTACCTTATCTACATAGAAGAACTTGTAAGGGTTTTCCACTTGTAACCAGATTTATCAAAGAGGCGGGTTGTCAGGCCTGTGAGTAGTCTCTTTGGGTGAGAGATTTGTCGTTGAAGAGGCGAGTTGTCATGCTTGTGAGCATACTCTCTAGGTGATATTTTTGATGGGAATTGTTCCCCGGTGCGTTGGGAATTAGTTGCAGGGCTCGGAGAATTATTTTTCGGCTTGTTGTTGGAACCCTAGAAGAGAAGTGGGGATGCCAAGGGACTGTTGAGAAAAGAAGGGCCACACTTCCTTGGGTGTGATAGGTGTGTGGGGAATGACAGACAATAGGCTTATTGTAGTAGTGGCACCTTGGATTGAGAAATTATGTTGATTATCAAACTTTATCCTAGCATTAGGAACCCTTTTCCCTGGTGGAGTTAAGCCCCAACTCGTAGGTGACTTGTTGTTGAAAGCTTATGAGAAACATAATCTATGGTTGGGAGGAATGTTTGAGTTATGCGCACAGTTGGTGACTTTCATAAAAGATAAGTGTTCTTTATGTGCTTGTCCTATTTATTGTGTGCTTATTATCTATGTTTGATATGGTTTAATTCTTGTATGTGTCACATATAAGTAATTGTTGTTATTCTATTTAATGTTGTTTGCAAAGTAAGTGTGGTGTTGATAGTCATTATTATAGTTGATCATGGGTATGACAAATGTTGACAGTCTTTCTATTGAGTTAACCTTATGATATTGGTCATGAATCTCTGAGGCAAGGTTTGAATCGTTGTGTGCCCATGCAAGTCTCCTATGTGCACAAGGGGTTGGAATTCCTTTATGCATGCAGGGAAATAGACCCCGCGTACAAGGAAAATCATAATTGGCACGTGACACCAGGGTGGTTGCACGCACAATAGTGTTGTGTGATCGGTATGCTTGTGTGCATTAGTTTTGAATTACTTCTTATGTGTTTAAGTTGTGTTAAAAGGAGAAAGTTAGCGTGGCACGACTCGGCTTGTGGTTGAGTGTGTGCGCCAAGGATTTTGGAGTAGCATTGTTAAGTAGTAAGTTGAGTAATGTTATAGTATGGTATCAGAAGTAGTTTGGTAACGAGAATGTTACAGAGCGATAAAAGATGAGATTGGTGAAGTGGCCCGACGTGGATGGTTGGGGATGTTACACTCATCACTTCACACTAAACACGTAACCATCAACCCTATTTTTCAAGATTTAACCCTTTACCTAAAACCTTTAATCATTAATATCAAACCATTGATAACCCTCACACCATTAACTATGATCAACTTTAAATCCATAAACTCCAACCCTTAAGTCTAATCATTAATCCTTAATCTATAATAGTATCAAATCTCTACACCATTGTTAATGTGTGGGTTTCAATTTCTAGGCGACCCAAGTTCAATACCCTTACGGTGTGGTGTGTTTACTCGAAAGGAAACACCCAAAAAATCCCTACACAATTAACTTTAACCTTAATTTTTTCAACATTTAATCTTAAACTTTGAATTTTATCCTCAAATCTTTACACTTAATCAAAAACTCTTTACTAGTTATCATCCCTGGATCCTTAATCCTCCTTAATCCTCATTTGTTGATCCTCAAAATACAATCGTTAACCTATAATCCTCAACCATCAACTCCATTTCATAAGCATCAACCTAGAGCCTTTTAACTCTTCATGCTAAATCCTTAACCTATAAATTTAAACAAATAACCATAAACCCTAAACATTAGTCATTTTAACACATACACTTAAACCCCACACACTAAAACCTTATCACTAAACCTTAAACCATCAACTTTATCTTGAAGTTTTACAGTAAAACCTAAAATTTCCACTACCTTGTTTGATATTTCCACGACTGGTGTTACTTCTATGCCTGCATATTTCCATGAATGGTGTATTTCCCTTTAAGTATTTGAATCCGTTAAATACTTATAAACTAGCACTAAGATTCCCTGACTACGACTTTACTGGAAGTATCAGGTTTTAAAATGCAAAGTAACTTAAAAGTATCATAGGCAATAGTGAGGAGGTTTTAAAATGCAAAGTACCTTAAAGTATCATAGGCAATAGTGAGGAAAGACAGGAGAATATATTTTAAAAACTGCACTATGTTCAATTGCATTAAAATATTAAACCTCAAAAGATAAAGGTAAAAGGCTACTAAATATTTAATTAATACTATCATCTCTGTTGCCCACTCTCACTCATAAAGCTTAAAAAACAATGGCATCAAGTAGCTGTTTGGATCTAATATCACCTGCCTTGGATACCATTAGAAACAGGCTTAAAAAACAATGGCACCAAGTAGCTGTTTGGATCTAATATCACCTACCTCGGATACAATTAGAAACAGCAGTTGACAWGGAGTAAAAATGAACATAAAAGACATGGATTAAAAATGAACATAGAAGCTCATCAATACTTCAATTTATTGTAATAATTTGAAACATTGATATTGTTTTGGTATGTGCAGATCACAGTAGGAAATTCATATTGTTTTGGTCAGTGCAGCCCATCAATACTTCAATTTATTTATTGTAATAATTTGAAACATTGATATTGTTTTGGTCTGTGCAGATCACAGTAGGAATTTCATATTGTTTTGGTCAGTGCAGATCAGAGTAGGAAAAACTAAATTTATTACATGTCTTAAAATGAAATAGCATGTGCTTCTCAGTCAAAGACATGAACATATATTTTTTTAAGAAAATTTTGTGATGAAATTTGGTGGATGGTATTTTGTCAATGATATAGAATTTGTTGATATTGATTGGGTTTAATTTTATAAAAATGATATCTAAACAAAACCAGTTTGCATTGATTATGGTGCATATTCAATGAAAATATGAGTAAAATAATAAAAATAATAAAAATAATAAACTGTATCCCAAGTAAACTAATTTGCATTGATCATTTGGCTTACCTAACAAAAATATAATAAAAAAATGAGTAATCCAATGATCATTTGGCTTACTGAATAAAAATATGAGTAATCCAAATAATATAGATAATAAGTAAGATAATTATGCCTATATAAAACTCAATACACTTAACAACCCTACTTAACCACTCATTTAATCCATAAACATATAAAATATATGTATATACTCATTTAACACATAAAACATATATCTTTCTTCTGTACACACAAAATGAGGAGATTGCCATTAATTCCTTACAAAGAAAATACTGAATTCCTGATTAGAAGAACAGTCTGGATTGATCATGTGAAAAGCCTGAGAATCCACAGAAGAGATAACTCTCTCATAATGCGCTCTCATATAAACCAGATCCTCCTCATGACTACTCCCTTCCTCCACAGGAACAATGCCAGCTCCAGTGGATATGCTCCGCATCAGCTCTATGGCATTCTGATCCGGGGAATTGAGGATCTGCTTCTTTATGGCGAATCCCACCCTCCTCCCATTGCAGAACATGCCCCACATGGGCTCTGAAAACAAGGCCGAACCACTGTTTTCCTTGGTTTTCTCGCATTCTAAGACGATGCGAAGCTGATCTGCCTGCATCTCCTTGGCCAGGCGAGGCGTTGGGGTGGAGAATTCAAGAAGCAGTAATGGAGGGCTCCGAGGATCCTCCTGAATACAGAAATTTACATGGCCCTTTCGCTGCCCAAATATGGTTCCAGTGACCATTGAAGTTTTACAAGAAGTCTCTGAAGAAGACTGCATGGACTGATTGCAAAAACCACAGCAGGAAGGAATCAAGAATGCCATTACAGATCTCAGTGAAGCACAGCAGCCTAATTTGAACTGATCCTTCTCGCCATTTTCACGTACTGTTCTCTCAAATATTCTCGCGGGTTCTCTTCCATGGCAGAAGTCAATGATTCTCAGCATTTTTTACAAGAAATCAATGATTTGCAGTTTTAGAACTACTAAACCTAGATTTCTAAAACACCTATGTCCCTATCATGTGTGCCAAACCAATCTTGGATGAGATCTGCAACAGGTTCTTGAAGCAAACAACAGAGAGAAGGAAGCTTTTCTAAAAACTGCTGATATTATTATACCATGAAAGCTCTTGCATCAAGGGGCCAGAATGGAAGGAGAATGAGAAGGGGAGGAGGAGCATATATGAGTGTGCGTGCGGGTGGAGAAGATGCGCGTGTAAATAACAGAGGAGATTGTCAGCGGTTCTGCAGACAAGTAGCCGTGAGGATCTCATCGACCTGACATAAATTAATATGCATCTCGTCACCTTTTAGGGTTTGTGCTCAGTTTTTTCAATAATAAATTTGGTTGGGATTATTAAATCTCCAACCTTAGCTCATAATNCGGTTCTGCAGACAAGTAGCCGTGAGGATCTCATCGACCTGACATAAATTAATATGCATCTCGTCACCTTTTAGGGTTTGTGCTCAGTTTTTTCAATAATAAATTTGGTTGGGATTATTAAATCTCCAACCTTAGCTCATAATCGCTGAATTTGTCTCCTCTTAATTTGAATTATTAAATATGATAACCTTAGCTCATTTAAGCTCAATTTGTGAATTTGTCTCCTCTTAATTTGAATTATTAAATATGATAACCTTAGCTCATTTAAGCTCAATTTGTGAATTTGTCTCCTCTTAATTTGAATTATTAAATATGATAAACTTAGCTCATTAAAGCTCAATTTGTCTCCTTTTTTAATTTGAATTATTAAATATGATAACTTTAACTTATTAAAGCTTAATTTGTCTCTTCCTTTTAATTTGAATTATTGATGATGATGATGATTAACATCCACTAAGGCCTAATTAGTCTATCAGACCTTAAGAGGGTAAGTGATTACTTGTGATTCTTTAGAATTTTGTTTCCGTGCTAGAAAAGCATTAAGAGAAGCTTTCCAAAATCACCATACTTTTGTTGAGTTAAGAGGTTAGGAAGGTTGGTAGTGTGATCAATATTTTGAAAATGAGATCTAATATGGGTATAGGCTGGACAATCTAAGAGAAAGTGCTTTTCATTTTCAACCTTCTTAGTGTCACAAAGGTGACACATGCCCAGTTTCACTATGAAGCTCGTAAGAATTTGTTCTTATCTTAGCAATGCTTATTGAATTTGTGAATTTGTCTTCTCTTAATTTGAATTATTAAATATGATAACCTTAGCTCATTAAAGTTCAATTTATCTCATTTTATTAGTGTTTAAAGCTCATACCATGCCAACTCTAATTTTGGCTTTTTAAGGATGTCATATCCACTTCCAATATATTGGAGTATGTTAATCAATATATTATTCTTTCATCTATTTATATATTTAATATTTATTTCACTTTAATTTAATATCTTTTAATTTAAGATTTACTATATTTTTATATAAATTAAATAAAAGGAATTAACAAATTTATAATGATTTTTTTATAAGATAAATTAAATAAAAGGAATTAATAAATTTATAATGAATTTTTATAAGTAAAGTGTTGTTTTAATTTATTATTATTATTTGAGTATGTTAGTTAATATATTATTTTTTCATCTATTTATATATTTAATATTTATTTCACTTTAATTTAATATCATTTTAATTTAAGATTTTTCATATTTTTATAAAAATTAAATAAAAAAAATTAATAAATTTATAATGATTTTTTTATAAGGTAAATTTTTGTTTTAATTCATTATTATTTGAAATTGTAATAAATTAAGTTATTTTAAAATAAACCAGAATATTTAAAAACAAAATTTTATAATCAAAATTTCCATTAATTAAATGAAATTATAATTTTTAACAATTTTTTTTATTTAATTAAAAAAAAAAACTTATTAACCTATTCTAAATTAAAATTTTGTAAATATAAAATTTTAATCAATTTTTAATATTTTTAAAATTTTAATTTTACTTAACACTTAATATAAATTATTATATTTTATTTTAATTTTACTTAACACTTAATCTAAATTATTATATTTTATTTATAATAAAAAGTTGAAATTGTATATTTGTCAATTTTTTTTTTTTAGTTTTTAAAAGTAATATTTGAATCTAACAAGTTATAAAGATATGTTACACAATTCTTTTGTAGTTTTAAGTAATATTTGAGTTTAATAAGTTATAAAGATATGTGATACAATTCTCTTAGAATGTGCCTCATGGAAAAAAAAAAAACTCATTATAAACTTTTTGTAATTTATGAAATAAAAAAAAACTCATTATAAACTTTTTGTAATTTAAAAAGTTTAGTGGTAAGATGGAAGATGAATTTATATTAGATTAATTTTTAATTTTAATTTTTTAAAATGGTGGTCCATTTTTTTCCTATCTTTTACTTATTATATGTTACATCTTAAACTTTTTGTAATTTAAAAAGTTTAGTGTTAAGATGAGATTTATATTAGATTAATTTTTTAATTTTAATATTTAAAATGGTGGTCCATTTTTTTCCTCTATTTTACTTATTAGATGTCATATGTTTTTAAAGATATTTTTGTAGCACATGTTATGGACATATATGACACAATTCCCATGTAGTGAAATATAAAATGAACCTCCCAATGCAATATGATTCATTGTAAACTTTTTATTATTTAAAATGTTTAGTATTAAGATGGATTTCTGCTAATTTTTTTACATGACTCGCATAATGAGTTTTTAGGTTCAAAAAGATTCATCATAAACTTATTATAGTTTAAAAAATTTAATGTTAATATGAAATATAGATTTATGTTAGATTTTTTTTTGTTAAGTAGTAATCTTTTTTCCTTCTTTTAATAAATTAAATGTCTTATATTTTAAAAATTATATTTGTATTTGACATGTTACATATAAACATGATACAATTCCCTTAGACTATAGAATGAGCCTCATGATACAATACAACTCATTCCCTTGTAGTAGACTATAGAATGAGCCTCATGATACAATAGAACTCATTGTAAACTTCTCATCATTTAAAAAGTTAATATTAAGATGAAATATAGATTTTTGTAAGAATGTTTTTCTTTTTATAATAGTATTTTGTTTTCTCTTTTATTATTACATTTGGTATTATTTATTATTATTATGATTATTAACTATATTTATCCTACTACATTTAGTACTATTTATTATGATTATTAACTATATTTATCTATAATTATCACATTTAATATATCTAAACAATATTATAAAATACATATTACTTCTTTTAATACAATTAATTAATTTACATTTTTCTACATAACTATATAATTAATTAATTTACACTTTTCTACACAACTATATTGATGATTGTTGTTTTTTGTGTAACCCCTCATTAAATAATAAAGTGGATTCTTATTTACCTCAATTTTCCCAAAAGATATACTCTCATGCACCCAACCAAGTTTTTCCATAATTTATGGAGAACTTGCATAAATAAACTAACATAAACATAAATAAACTAACATAAACATAAAGAAGAAATGAAAAGATGATGAAGAGCTTGAAATCTCATGTTGAGTCTTGAACTATGTGCAGCTATATCTTTGTTATAAGGATTAATTGTGTGAGTTGAGCAAATATAATATGAACTATGTGGAGCCATATCTTTGTTTTAAGGATTAATTGTGTGAGTTGAGCAAAGTTAATATGAGCATGGAACTCATGTACTAAAATTATAGTTGAATGAAAAAAAAAAAAAAAACATATTGAAACTGTAGCTTCGTAATGAAAGATTTTCATACAATTAGTAAATTAGCAAAAACTTTACCCACACTAACGAAGAGCATTAGCATGGATCTTCCTATACTAATGGTAGAAAAGTTAACAAAGAAACTACCCAACCTAGTGTAGAAAGTGTCACTTAAAATTGCATTAATTATGAGTGGAAGAAAGGTTATTAGTTACTTTATTGCTTAAGTTCACATCTATCTTAAATCTCGCACATGGTACTATTTTTAATCATCTTTAACCTCTCTTTTTTTTTGTTGGCTATACTATCCATGACCTCCGAGACTCACCTGTGGCTGAGATGCCACGACCCAGGGGCATCTAAACTGTCAAAATCGTCTGGGGTCACACCCGGCTTGGATCGCACTGGCCCTTAACATGGCAATATTTGAGGTGTCCCTAGGGGTTTCGAACCGATGACTTTCACTTACAGAGTGTCTTAACAATGCACTCCCTCATTGGCTTCTCTAGACCTTGGGGACTTAATCATGTTTAACCTAGGAGTGGTGTTTCCATTGAATTCCTACATGTAAACGATGGATTACTCTTCCTCTATCATTCTACATATAAAAATGTATATGCAAATAAATATTTTTATTGTGTTTATACAAAAAATTGCATTTACGATATACGATGTGTTTAAATATTTAACCTAAACATTGTAAGTAATCCTTTGAGAAACACAATAAAAGGGGTTGAGGTGGTTTGATGAGATGGTTGGGAGGTAGGTCTTGCACTCTCCCCACTCTAGTTCAAATCTCAGAAGAGAAAAAGGATAAACATCCTTTAAAATACTTGTACTATAAAGTATTGTTGCTTAAATAAAATAAAAATTTATTTTGTAGTAAAAAAGTTATTTTTATCCCCGGATCGGGTGCCACGCGGTGCAGGTTGGGCACGTGGAGACGCGCTAGGAGGGGCCATTTACCTCGCTAGTTATGAGGGGTCTCACTTCAGTCGGCCTCCATCTATTGACAAGGCCTCTCACGCGCGAGAACAGGCCGACCAACTAGAGCATTAAGCTCTTGGCTTTAATGGCTGCAACCACCATTTATGCTATTATCAGCCTTCTCGGAACCCTTAGGATGCATTCACAGCTCACAGAGCCGAGCAAGAACATGAGCGAAGGAGAAATCCTGGCTCTGGTCCTCATTTTCATTATGCCGCGAGCTAGAGGAAGACCCCGCAGAGGAGCAGGGTGGTACGCGGCCGACTCTAGGCGGAAAAGACACAAACGGTTTGAACGGGCTCTGGTTCTGGCTAAGAGGAAGAGATGCAGGGAGACCACAATAGTAGACTCGCCCCCCAGAACTTGTGTCGAGGAAATTCCGACCATGGAACTCCCCCACGACTTCTCTGAAAGTCGAATGTTTACGGTTCTGAACAATTGGAACCCCCCGACGTGCATTGAAGCAAAAGCACCACCGCTCTTCTCGCGAGAGGCACACAGTCCCAACGACGCTCCCACTGAGGAATTCGCCACCTGCCTAGTAGAGGAAGAGCTGCCGGAAGGCAACAACGACTCGCAGCCACAGAGAACGCAGCATGGCCACCAGGAGACGGATGCTAAGCAAAAGTTGCCACCCCCGCCACCACTCCTTCACCCGGAGCACCTGAACTTGATCTTCGAGGTCCGCAACATGGTGGACGACCAAATCTTCAGGGCTGTCCGCGTTAGCCAACGTTTGGACATGCTGTATGAAGCTTACTCCAGTGCCACTCCACGGTGACAATGCCCCACCTGCGCTCAACTCTATGCCATTCCTGTTAGCAACGACAAGGCGATGGACGACTGTGAGGACACCAGTGAATAGGTTCTTCTATTCAACATTGTCTCCAACTCTCTCTCTTTTGATGTTTATCAGAGCTGTAGCTCTTTTAGTTAATAGCCTTGTTAGCGTTAGCATAGGCCTTACTAAACTGCTGCTGAAAATGGACATGCACCCTGGTTTCCTTCGAACAGGGTGGAGAAATGAGTTTTTGAATTTGCATGCTATTCTGGACAGGCCAGCTGTCTTGGTTTCCTTCACAGGCGAGACAACTGGCACCTACATATCATGGTGTATTTTGAAGTTTTAATATAACAGGATTTACTTTTTACTTACAAAAAAAAGTTATTTTTATTTTTTAATATAAAAAAATATTTTTATTTTGTAATAAAATAAATATTTTTATTTTTTAATATAAAAAAAATATTTTTATTTTGTAATATAGAGGAAGCGAAACATCATCGAAGAGAAAAACTAATCTCAATTAAATTAAATAAACTCATAAATTTAGTGGTAGATATCCAAGGAGACAACCGAGTATGTCATATTTGTTGAAATAAATATTGGGATAAAAAAAACAATTTCGTACTTAATTTCTAGAGAGGGACACAAGTGTCTACATGGAAGTAAAGGTTATGATGGTGAAACTTGGTTTGCTCACCATAAAGTTGAAGGTGAAAAAGTGATGACGAAATGAGGTTATAATACCAAGTCAATGTACATTAATTCCAAGAAAGGGTGTAAATCACGAGGAAACCCTTTCTAAGTGTACCTTGCTGTAAGGGATAGAATCTCATAACTTATAATTGACCTAAATATAATTATTTTTATGCTAAGGAATCCCTATTTAGGGAATGGGATCATGCCTTCATAATACCCTTGCCCATAGTGATTCTTTTAACATTCCACCTCCAAGGATATTTATGGACATTCTATCTCCAAGACCCTTAGCATTAAATTGTCAGCGTGGTCAAATAAGGGAAGGGAATTAACAAATTTGGTTTTAATAGCCATAACCAAAACTTTAAGTCACTTCAAGCAAGTTGAAACAATTGGGCCTTAAATCAATGTGGATCTTAAAAATAGAGTAGTTCTTTATTTATTTAATTTAGTTGTGAAGTCATTGGGATTTGCTTAGTGAGTAAAGTGGAATGTTGTTATTTTTTTCATCTTTTTAAAGAAATTTTTGTTTTTTTATTCATATATTTGCATAAGTAAGTTATTTGTAGTTTGTAAGTCTAAGATAAATGTAGTGGAATAATTTTTTTAATTATATTGATTTAATTAAGACATCAATTTTTTTTTAGGTTTTTAGAACATTTTTTATATGTTTATCAGAGTTTTTTGTTGGCACAAGGCGCAGATCCGGGGTTCAACGCTTCAACAACGCACCAACAAAACCCTAATTACTGGATCTTTCGGCAACACCTGTGAAGCAGATGAAGTCTCACCCGATGTAGAGACAAGGGGGGTTGCAGGACTCAAGTGTCTACAACCTAGTTGGGACACAGATCTGTGATCACAATACTTAACAGAGCACTTAGCAGTTAACATTCATTAGTATTTAACCTTTATTCACATCACAGGTAAACCCTAATTACAGAGCAGCGCAATATTCAACAAGATCTAACGCATCCAAGCACTTAACAAATATAAATAGATCAGGTCTAGCATTCATTCACATCACTAAGCACTAAGTTAATATATCAAATGCATCTAACATACATAAAGATTAAGCACTAAGCATAAATCACATCAATCACACAAAGCAACCATAACACAGGATATACGTGGTTTACCCCCAGCGTGGGGCTACGTCCACCAACTCTTCTTCTTCTTTATTATCTTCTTTCAATCTTCTTACATGCACAGAAGCACACAACCCACTCCGCATAGGACATGGTATCTACACGCACCTCGCCAGATCCTCCTTCCCCAAGCTTGGCAGAACAAAAATCCTTTCTTACAATCACTTGCACTCATCTCTGCAAGTTCCCAATACACAGTATGCACAGAGCCAACTCAATCACATAGATCCAACTACTTACATCACTTGCACTTAGCACAACACTACTTGCTTACAACTGCCTAGATATCTATTTATACATTACAAAAGGGGCCAAAGCATGGGTAAACCCATGGGACGACATTCCATACCCGTTACATAAACGCTAAACCCAAAAAGCCCGCAAAGGGGGGTGAGATCTCGCGATCTCCGGTTCGCCTAGGCGCTCCGCCTTCGACCAGCATGTCGAAGACCCAAAATTGGTCAAACATGACCCAAGTTCTCCAAAACGTGGTCAAGGGCCAACATGCCCCCAACGCTCACCTATGACTCATCCCGAGTCACTCTGACCTGGGCAGCTCCGCTTCGAAGGCCTCGAGCTTGGCTCGAGCTGCTTCGACCTCCTGTTTCGCCAGAGTCTCCTGCTTGACGAACTCCTGAATAACTTTCTCTGTCACTGGTCCTTCCAATCATTGTTCCACCGTGGTGACCACTTGTTCTAGTTGTGCACCCTGTCCTTCAATATCCTCAAAAAGTGTGCAAGCTTCATCCTGCACTGGCTGGAGCTTCTTAGTCACTTCCATGACTTTACTCTGGATGGCATGGACTTGTTGTTGAACCGTGTGTTGTTCATGGGACCTTTTCATCCTCTCGGCCACTGATAGTGGCTTCAATTGTGCGTGCATTGTGTTTCTTGTTTCTTTGCCTCCTGGAGTCGTGACTCCAATTTCCTTAGTTCAGGGTCCTCTGCAAGGTGCTCATAGGTCTACACACTTCGACTGCTGAGTTGGTTGCATTCTAAGGTCAATGCCTTGATTCTTTCAACTGTGCTCCTCGCAGTTTCTTCTCTCTGATCTCGCACTTCCTACAGAGTGTTTGGCACTACTTGTAATTCCAGTTTTTCCACTCTTGCTTGGAGCTGCTGAATGGCTTCAACGAGCTTCCCCACCTGGCTCTAAGTTTTTTCTTCTTCCATCTGTACTAAGCCCATCACAGAGCGAAATTCTCTAGTGACTGCTTCTTTAACTCCCATCTTCTCCGCGAGAAGTTGTTCTTTCTCCTTCTGGATCTGCGCTCTATCCTCTGCAAACTTCGCCTGGAGGTCATCTTTTTCTTGCTGTGCAACCCGACGTTTCTCTAGAGCTTCCTCCTTTGCTTGCTTTAATGCCTCTGTGGGCTATTCCTTTTCCTCCTGGACTCGACGAAGGCGAGCCTTTGTCGAATCTGCTAGTCTGTGGAGTTGGGCAGGCTCATCTCCTAGTTCGATACCTTCTTATGATGATGGTGTAGCAGACACTACGTGGCTCGAAGAGAGAGCCTGCTATACCCCTTTGAGCTCTGCCTCAATCCTATCATACATGGTCTCTTGCTTTGCTTCGTTGAGTTGTAAAATATCCTTTGAAGTATCTGATACAACGACAATGATGAGGTCAATGTCATCCATCGTTAACACAATGTGGAATGGGGGTTTATTGGCTTTTGACTTCTTCCACGTTGATGGTTTCTTTGGGAAGACCTTTCTTTTCTTGGATGTCTCTGTCTGTTCGAGGGGATCTTTAGGCAGTGTTACTTCGCCCTTCTGCTGCTTGTCTTCTTCCCCTTCATCCTCTTCTTTGTCTACTTCGTCACCTCCTCCCCCTTCAGGTGAATCTAATGCGGTCTCTTCTGATGCGTTGTTTATTTCCTGTACCTCTTCCTTCTTTTTCTTCTTGCTGTTGTTGGGTGCATCATATTCTTCCTGTGTGACTACAGGACTTCCGATGAGGTCGGGGTCAGACAGTTCTATCTGTTCAACTGGCACAAGGAATTTTGCAGACCATTCCTTGGTGATTTCCTCCATATCTTCCTCGGTGAGTTTGTAGTAGGACTGGAGCTCTTATTTATGTTCTTCTTTGCGCGCAATGATAAATATGAAATGCCTATCTACGTGGAACTTCGCAAATGGTCTGAACCGATGCAGTTTATTCGGTGTCATGCGAGGGAAGGATTCAATGGCCCTCTTCAGCTACAAGTAATAGGTGTGGAACACCACGTTTGACTACCATTTTTTCGCCATGTCGCTCGAATACCATAGCGTAGTGAACTTTGCAGCCAATGGTTCAGACGACTCGATTTCAGGGAAGGTCACTCCTTCCAACATCTCCCAAGCAATGAAGGCAATGAGAATCAACAACCAGCTGAAGTGAAACTCATAGCCCTGATCTTGAGCTTCGCGACAGTCTTTCTCTAATTGGTTGACGAGATAGCTCACCCAGTTCATTTGCAGGCCCTCAACGCATTTTCTTGCGAGGTCGACGATGAACCCCGTGACCTGTGTTGGCCTATTACCTGTTATCAACTGACAAGCTAGGCGCACTGCACCATTCTAGATGGAGGCTACCTTGTAGCCCTGCTTCCCCTTCTTTACATCGCTGTAGGTATCCTTTATTCATTGTTCCAGGGTGCGGTCTGCAACTTTCCTGGGTAAAAATCCCGTGGATCTGTTCCTTGCATGCTCAATCCGGTAATCTGGTGGATCAACACTGGATCTACAATGATGCGCCTAGACAACCATAGGTAACCACCATGGAATCACGACAACAGGATTTTAACGCACACATTAACATCTTGATGTCTGTCGAAGTGTGGTAACTTCATCACATTGAGGATCATGGACCTCGTGATGTCCATGGTCCAGGGCTGGGGGACTATCTTTGACTTCTTCTCTGTTGTCTTGGTCAAATACTTGTATGGTGCGAGCAAGCCATAGTTTTTGCAGTCTCCCAAGTTGAATTCGCTGATATTCAACTTCATAAATTGTCCTAACTGTGGTTTGACTGCGCGTATCCCCTTCGGGAGGTATGCAATGATCAATGTGTAGTCGAAGTCCCTCGGGACGCTATCACGACTAACCGCGCCATCCAGAGGTGGGATATAGTCGGGCAAGACCGATAGGATGAGCTTCAAGTTTGACAAGTCATCACGATGCTTGCTTCTCTTCTCTGTCGCAGTTCAGGATGGCCCAGATCGACGTTGATCCAGAATCGGATCTAGGACGCTTCCCAGGTTTAAAAAAGGCTCAAAAATGAAAGTTCTTGGAATTAGATGAAACCAATTCCATTACGACTATCTCGTCGTGCTGATTCCGACCATATATTTACTTTCTCAAATGGACGTTGTATGCGAGAGTTATCACACTCTGATCGTTTTCCCAAACAACTAAAAAGTCAACTGGCAAAAGTCAATGATGATGTCAACATGACATCCTGCTGACATCAACAAAGTGACATGTGGCAGCAGGTTGACAGGGACCAATACAATGTTGACAAGTGGCACTTGGTGGACCAATAAAGCATTGACAAGTGGCATCATTGAGGACCAATGAAAGGGTGCCAGATGGCACCCCATCACTAGTTTGAATGGCAAAATATTTTGGAGCTCATGGGGTTCGACCCCTTGACCTATTGTCCGAGAAATGCCTTGAGTAATGAACAAATTCCAACGCACCAACACATTTATTATTATTATAAACCCCACTTTATATTTAATAAAGTGTAATGTGTTTATATGGAGGGAGGAAAGGGGCTGGGGTTAAGCCCCAACCCACAGTTGCATTGTATTATATGACTACTGTTAGGGGCGCGGGCATACAACCACCAGTGCGCCAGCCCTTGGTTTTTGGGATTCCACCATGTAACCACCAACCGAAGGAGCGGGGGCTCTAACCAATTGCACGCACATTTAGCTCTGGGTTTGGGCCATATGGCATGTAATACAACCGAGCGCCGAGAAGTAAGGGGCCAGCGCACAACCCTATGGGCTGGCTCTTGGCCACCTTTTCAACCATATGACCATAATAAGGGGGAACGCACAGGGTTAAAGGGGCTAAGCCCTATATTTAATCAAAAGTGGGTTTATTTATATAGTTTGGGATTTTTAAAATGATTTTTAGGCCTGTTATTGAAGATTTTGGCCATTATTGGGAGATATTGGGCTCTTTTTGAGCCCAGATTTTGGGAGGAAGTTGGGGAAGGATAACCAACTTCAGATATATGTAAACCAGGCCTGTTTGAGGCCATGGAGGACATTCAGAGCAGATTTATGCTGAAGGAAAGCTAAGCCAAAGCCATTTTTATGCAAGGAAGCTGCTGAGGAGCAGACGCTTGTGGGCCATTTCTGGGAGCTCCGGTCATCCGTTTTGCATGCCGTTTCTTCTGCTGGGTTCTAGAGATCTTGAAGAACATGACCAGATCAGTATTTTATCCTTATGACACTACTACGATGTACTTATTGAGCTTTGAACAGAAATAAATAAGCCTCCCCCACTGAGACAAAGGCCCAGAGACGTAGGCAATTTTGTGCCGAATTCCGTTATCACTTCTCTTGTTATGGTTTGCTGTTCTTATTGCTTCAGTTAAGATCTATATATTGTCTTATGGCTGATATGATTCTTCATTAAATTATTCCTCTTTCATTCATCTTCATAAATGGTTAATTAACACATGCTAAATAACTCAACCACAATCATTAAAAGATATTTTCGGATCAAGTGGTATCAGAGCTAGTTGACGTTTGGATTTGAGTTTTACATGTTAACCAGGGAAAAGCTACAGCATGGTGAAGGTGAGCTTTTTAAAGAGAATCCATTGATTGGATTGAGAAAGAGAGCTTCTCACAGTGAGAAGATGGCATCGGAAGAGGGACTTTCTCTTGATGAAAAAGAGTTTCAAAAAACTTTCCTTGCTATGTCGGAGATGGTGAAAGTTTTGTACGAGGATTAATTGGAATGAAAGAGACCAGTTCTTGGGAAATATTCAAAGGGAAAAAGTGAAGAGGAAGATGATCCTCCTCATATTCCTCCTTCACCTCCTTCTTCTTCAAGTTCAAGTTCTAAATCTAATGCAAAGAAACATGTTCATAAGCATAAGAATGAAATGCCATTGTTAAAAATTGATGTTAAATTTGAGTTACCCATATATGATGGTGAAGTTAATGCAAAGAGACTTGACAATTGGGTCAGACATATGGAGGTTTACTGCAGTGTGCAACAGATCAAGGATGAGGCCACATAAATCAAGTTGGCATCTTTGAGACTTGCAAGGACAACTCTCATCTGGTGGCAAAGAAAGTTGCAAAATAGAACGCAACAAGTGGGCAATGTATTTCCATCATGGAAAAGTTTCATATATGCACTTAGAAAACAATTCTATCCTTTGGGTTATAAAGAAAAAGCATTAATTGAATGGCAAGATTTAAAACTAAGAAAATGACAACAATGCAAGAGTATACTGATGGCTTTCGAAAAATGGCATTGATGTTATATATCCCTTTACATACTGACTCCAACCGCACTCCTCAGAGCACGAACGCTCTCCTCAGGACTTTCCTTCTCCTCTCGGCCCGAAGAACTTGAAGGTTCTTCCGATTCCCTATAGGGAATATTTCCTACCCACAGATTCTCTTCGTCGCGCGATCCCCCTTCCTTAACTTCTCGGAAGATCGAAACTCATGAATTCGCGAGTTCAACAGTCGAGCGCTACACCCTCGGATCCCCGAGACCCGATGTCTTAGTCAACGCTGACTTTCTCTTTCGTCTATCGGGACTTCCGTGCTATCGCGATCTCGCTACTCGCGACTTCGCTACTTGCAAGGTTGAATAACTTCCACGTCGACTCCCGAGGTCCGAGATGCCGAGACTCACGATCTTGCTCCCTCGCGACTTCACGATTTCTGTTTCCATCTCTTGGACACTTATCCCATGAGATCCCGATAGGCGATCTTGTGAGTAACCCAACGATCCTGACTGACTTGAATCGAGGGCCTACCCTCCTGAGCTTCAAACTCTCCAACGTTCCCCACCGTATTCTCCTTGCGCCTCTGCAAGATCTATAGTCCTCAGAACTTCGCGAAACCTTCTCGAGGATTTCGACCGTCCACTCTTTCCAAAAGAGTTTCTACGAGATGGACACAATACTTCCCCACGAAGACTTGTTCACCTGCACGCGAGCTTTCAGCACTTGCTCGAACACATAAATGCACAATCCCTTTGTGTGATCCCTCGACGAATTCGAAGGCCTACTCCTCCTGAGCTTTACTCTCGACTTCTCAATTCCTTCTGAGAACGTCTTGCACGCACTCCTTGCGACAATCATTCAACGACCCTCCTGTGTTGAAGTCTTTCGACTCTGCGCACTCCTGCAGCAGCAGTCTTCTGATAATTTGCTCAGAATCGGAACTCTGAGACTTAGCTTGGCCTGCGCACTCCTTTCACGACACTGTGCCTAACTGCACCTTCGAGGAAATGAGAACAAAGGCTATCTCTAATTGAACCCTTCTGTCAATTCACTCCTTGCGGACAATTCGACTGCACTCCTTGCAGGAATCTTTTGGCTCAATTAGAGAAACAATTGAAACTCATTCACTCTCCCTCACAGACTTCAATTCAACCATGAGATTGCATACACAGTATTTAAAAGCAAATGCATGACAGGAAGCAACCATTCATGAGCATAACATCAATACACAGAAAAACAACGCAAACCATGAGATTGAATCAAAGCTTTCTTCTATTAATTCAATATCTGTACATGGGTGTTCTTCATACACATCTCTCTGCATGCTCTTCTCTTCTTGATCCTATTTGATAATGTTACAATGATACAATGAGGGTGTCTATATCCGTTTTCCCTCTTGGACTCTAAGCTATCAAATCTAGGAATTAAATTTCTATCTACCTGCATTAAATCTATTAAATGTCGTCTATCTACCTAAAGGAAGAGAGCTATCCGCTCAAGGTCCATTACAATATACAAGTGTGCTTCTTCATAAATGACTTCATTAAAGAATGGCGCAATAATTCCAAAGTAATTTCAAAAATGTGTGTTGGCTTGTCCAGCTGTCTTCCGCTTCCGCGCTGGCTCGCTTGATGAGTTGGCGATGCTCCTGCATCATACTCCTCGGCTTTAAAACTTTCATGGGCTCCTGTCCATGAGCTCCCGCACGGTCTGTCCATGCTTCTGTATCACTGCTTCTGTCTCCCAGCTGGCATCTTCCACTGGGTGATTCTTCCACTTGACCAGATACTCAAAATACTGCTTTCGCCTGGTTTTCTTACCCACTCTCTTGTCCAGTATGCACTCCATATGTGGATTTTCTGCTACTGGTAATTGTTTCATCCACTGGATCACTGGTTCCTCAGTTCCAGTGTCTTCTTCTTCAACTCTGTATGGGTATAAATATGAAATGTTAAATATCGGAGATATCCCGATGACATCCGACAACTCAATTTCATACGCATTTTCTCCGAATTTTCTCAAGACCTTGCATGGCCCAATTTTCTTCATTTTGAGTTTGTTGTATGTTCCCCTTGGGAACCTTTCCTTCCTCAAATGTGCCAGAACCCGATCACCAAATTCAAACTGAAGTTGTCTCTGACACTGATCTGCTCTGCGCTTATACTCTTGATGTGAATCTATCAGTCGCTACTTCACCCTGCTGTGAAGTTCTTTCATCGCCTCAGCGAACTCCTCTGCACTAGCACTGCTAGTAGCAGTCTGCTCTGAATCCCTTAGTTCAGAAACTCCTCTCGGCTGCATCCCATATACAACCTGAAATGGACTTTTTCCTGTACTCCTGTTCATCGAGTCATTGTATGCGAACTCTGCCTGTGGCAATACGCTATCCCAGCTACTATGGTGCTCTGTCACCAGGCTCCTCAACAAGTCTCGCAGACTTCAGTTGACCACTTCCGTTTGTCCATCCGTCTGCGGATGATACGCTGAACTAAATGCCAAGTTATTTCCTAGCTTCTTCCATAAGGTCCTCCAAAAATTCCCTATGAATTTGGTATCCTTGTCCGAAACTATGCTTTTCGACAATCCATGGAGTTGAATGACCTCCTTGAAAAACAAATTTGCAATGTGGGTCGCATCGCTGGTTTTCTGGCATGGAATAAAATGTGCCATCTTCGAAAACCTATCCACCACCACAAAGATTGAATCTACCCCTCTTTGTGTCCTTGGCAAACCCAATACAAAATCCATGCTTATCGCCTCCCATGGCCTCTCTGGTATGGGCAATGGCTGATAAAAACCTGCATTCTTCTTTCTCCCCTTCGAATGCTGGCAAATTCGACATCTGTCAACAAATATTTTAACTTCTGCTCGCATCCCTGGCCAAAAATACGACTCATTCAGCTTCGCGAATGTTTTTTCATGGTCAAAGTGTCCTGCTAATCCACCACTATGTTTCTCTTTCAACAAGTTCTCCCTCATGGAGCATTTTGGAATACACAGTTGATTGCCTCTGAACAAAAATCCCTCCTAGATCATATAATATATCCACGGACTCCGATCTCTGAGAACAAGATTCTCAGCTGCTTCATATGCCTCTCCAAAGTCTGCATCTCCTGCGTACATGTCCTTGAGATTTTCAAAACCTAAGGTTTTGACTCGGAATTCCTGTAGAAACAAACACTTCCTGCTCAAAGCATCAGCCACTTTGTTAGCAGTACCCGAAATGTGTTTGATTACAAATGTAAAATTCTGCATATACTCTACCCATTTGGCATGTTTCTGATTCAACTTCTCTTGTTGAGTCACAAACTGTAATGCGTGATTATCACTGTACAATACAAATTCTTTTGGGATTATGTAATGCCTCCACTTTTTCAGCGCCTGTATGATAGCATAAAATTCTTTATCATACGTGGAGTATTTCAACTTTGCCTCATCCAACTTCTCACTGAAATATGCAACTGGTCTGTCTTCCTGACTCAAGACCGCTCCTATGGCAAATCCACTTGCGTCACATTTCACTTGGAATGTCTTCTGGAAATCCGGTAACACCAACACTGGTCGTTCCGTGATCTTCCGCTTCAAAAGATTGAAGCTTTTCTCAGCCTCTGCTGTCCAATGAAAAGACTTATGTCGCTTCTTCACTGTTTCCATCATCGCTGCGCTAATTCCACTGAAATTCCTGATGAATTTTCGGTAGAAACTAGCCAAACCATGAAAACTTCTCACCTCGAAAATATTTCTCGGTGATGGCCAATTCTTGATCACTTCCACTTTACTTGGATCCATCTTCAACTCATTCGCCGAAATAACAAAACCCAAGTAGATGAGTTCTGTCTTCATAAATGAGCACTTCTTCATATTAATCAACAACTTCTCCTGCTGTAGCTTTTTCATCACAATGGCCAAATGCTTCAAGTGTTCAGCCTCTGATTTGCTGTAAATCAGTATGTCGTCCAAATAAACAATGACGAATTTCCCGATGAACTCCCGCAGGACTTCATTCATCAACCTCATAAAGGTACTTGGCGCATTCGTCAAACCAAATGGCATGACTAACCATTCATACAGTCCTTCGTTGGTCTTGAAGGCTGTTTTCCATTCATCGCCTTCTCTCATGCGAATCTGGTGGTATCCGCTTTTCAAATCTATTTTTGAAAAATATTTTGCCCCACTTAGGAAATCCATCAGATCATCCATCCTCGGCAATGGAAACCTGTATCTAATGGTTATCTTGTTGATCGCTCTTGAGTCGATACACATCCTCCAGCCTCTGTCTTTCTTCGGACTGAGCACTGTTGGAACAACATATGGACTCAAACTTTCTCTGACCAACCCTTTGTCCAATAACTCCTGGACCTTCTTCTTAACCTCTTCATTTTATTACGGTGTCAACCTGTACGCGGCTTTATTTGGCAAACTAGATCCTGGTATGAGATCAATATGATGACTCACACTCCTCATCGGTGGAAACAAACGAGGTAATTCGTCCACTATGATGTTAGTGAACTCTTCCAGCAGTTCCTAAATTTCATCTGGCAAATCATCCACTCTTGTGCTAGTCAGAACAATTCTCGGCTTTCTGACAACAAAGAATTGTGGATCTTCTTTCTTCTCCATCTCTGTAAGAAGTTCCTTCCCACTCATGAGAAGTATTGTGTTGCTCACTTATGGTTTCACCTCCTTATCCTTTATCGGAAGCAACCTGTGTGTCCTCCCATCCTTCTCCAGGGTATATGTGTTCATTCTCCCATCATGAACCACATTTCTGTCATATTGCCATGGTCTACCCAGCAATAAATGACATACATCCATGGGAATAACATCACCGAGTACTTTATCATTATATCCACCTATCTTGAATTCAACTAAACACTGTTTAGTGACACTCACCTGATGTCCCTTCTGTATCCATGCAACCTTGTATGGACTCGGGTGATCAGTTGTCTCCAGCTCTAACTTCTCTACCATCTCAGTCAAAACGAGATTATCCATGCTACCACTGTCCACGATAACCTTGCATACCTAATCCTTGGTCTTGCAAGATGTTCTGAAAAGTTTGGTCCTTTGAGCTAAGTCCTCCATCTCTTTCCCAGGTGTTAAGAGAGCTTTACGCATCATCAGTGACCTTCCGCCTTCTGTATCTTCAGACTCAACATCTCGCCTCTGCGCTTCTGCGATGTGAGCTTCTCCGATGTCCTTCTTTTTCTCTGGACACTCAAATGACCTATGCCCATTCTTCCCACATGTGAAACATGTGATAACTCCACCTCGGCCTCTTCCTCTACCTCTGGTACAGGGAAAAGTATTTGCGTCAGCATAATCTCCCTTCTGCTCATTATGCTGCCCTCTCTGTTCAATGTATGGTCCTTTCTGTGAGGTACCACCTCTTTCTAATCTACCCTGAGGTTTCTTCCATTCCTCCTTGGTCTTCTGGACTTTCTCCTGGGCAACTTTTTTGCCTATGGGATGACTTCTGCCTCACCCTCGCTGACCTTGCTTATGGCTCAACTTCTCTTCCACTTTCAAAGCCATCTGGTAAGAATCCTCCACCGTCCTGATGGTAACCATACTTAATTCATCCTGAATGTCGTATCTTAGACCATTCAGATATCTGGCAACCTTCTCATCATCGCTCTCCCGATGACCTGCTCTGATGTTCAGCTTGTAGAATTCCTCAGTATACTCCTTCACTGTCATCAGCTTCTGTCTCAGGTTCTGCATTCTCCTGAACAGAGTAATTTGGTAATCCCTTGGGATGAACTTCGCTTTCATCTTCGCAATCATTCGATCCCAGCTCTTAATATTTTGCTTGCCTTTGCTGCGTCTATCTTCTTGAAGCTCGTCCCACCATAATGCTGCGTGTCCCTTCAAGCGTGTGACAACATGCTCAACTTTCTTATCCTCTTCGATATCCTCATAATCGAAGTAGGTGTCAAGAGCTCTAATCCAATCTAAAAGCTCCTCTGCATCTAGATTTCCCTCATAGACTGGAATGTCCATCTTTTTTTTCGAACTCATTTGGGCGATAGCCTTAATTAATCGCTCATTGGCTGCATCTTCGGCTGCAACTTCTCCTTGTTGTTCAACTTCAACTTCGCCTTCGGAGTCACTCATATCTCCAGCATTGGCTGTGCGTCTCTGCGCTCCTTCCATATCTTCTAGTCTTGCTCAGAGATCACGTATATGCCTCTCCATTTCTGGATTCTGTGCTTGTCTCCCTCTTCCTCTCTGGTCCCCCCTATCCTCTGGATCAGGTGATTGTCTTTCTCTCCTCGACGACATGGTGAAATTTTCTCTTCTTCTCTGCTACAGAAAACAAAGAGATTTTCTCGCTCTGATACCACTCTGACGCCAACCGCACTCCTCGGAGCACGACCGCTCTCCTAAGGACTTTCCTTCTCCTCTCGGCCCGAAGAACTCGAAGGTTCTTCCGATTCCCTATAGGGAATATTTCCTACCCACAGATTCTCTTCGTCGCGCGATCCCCCTTCCTTAACTTCTTGGAAGATCGAAACTCGCGACTTCGCGAGTTCAACAGTCGAGCACTACACCCTCGGATCCCCGAGACCCGATGTCTTAGTCAACGCTGACTTTCTCTTTCGTCTATCGGGACTTCCGCGCTATCGCGATCTCGCTACTCGCGACTTCACTTCCACGTCGACTCCCGAGGTTTGAGATGCCGAGACTCGCGATCTCGCTCCCTCGCGACTTCACGATTTCCGTTGCCGTCTCTTGGACACTTATCCCACGAGATCCCGATAGGCGATCTTGTGAGTAACCCAATGGCCCTGGCTGACTTGAATCGACGACCTGCCCTCCTGATCTTCAAAATCTCCAACGTTCCCCACTGTATTCTCCTTGCGCCTCTGCAATATCTACAGTCCTCAGAACTTCGCGAAACCTTCCCGAGGATTTCGATCGTCCACTCTTTCCAAAAGAGTTTCTACGGAATGGACACAATACTTCCCCACAAAGACTTGTTTACCTGCACGCGATCTTTCAACACTTGCTCGAACACATAAATGCACAATCCCTTTGTGTGATCCCTCGATGAATTCGAAGGCCTACTCCTCCTGAGCTTTACTCTCGACTTCTCAAGTCCTTCTGAGAACGTCTTGCATGCACTCCTTGCGAAAATCCTTCAATGACCCTCCTGTGTTGAAGTCTTTCGACTCTGCGCACTCTTGCAGCAGCAGTCTTATGATAATTTGCTCAGAATCGCAACTCTGAGACTTAGCTTGGCCTGCACACTCCTTGCACGACACTGTGCCTAACTGCACCTTCGAGGAAATGAGAACAAAGGCTATCTCTAATTGAACCCTTCTGTCAACGCACTCCTTGCGGACAATTCGACTGCACTCCTTGCAGGAATCTTTTGGCTCAATTAGAGAAACAATTGAAACTCATTCACTCTCCCTCACAGAATTCAATTCAACCATGAGATTGCATACACAATATTTAAAATAAAATGCATGACAGGAAGCAACCATTCATGAGCATAACATCAATACACAGAAAAACAACACAAACCATGAGATTGAATCAAAGCTTTCTTCTATTAATTCAATATCTGTACATGGGTGTTCTTCATACACAACTCTCTGCATGCTCTTCTCTTCTTGCTCCTGTTTGATAATGTTACAATGATACAATGAGGGTGTCTATATCCGTTTTCCCTCTTGGACTCTAAGCTATCAAATCTAGGAATTAAATTTCTATCTACCTGCATTAAATCTATTAAATTCCGTCTATCTACCTAAAGGACGAGAGCTATCCGCTCAAGGTCCATTACAATATACAAGTGCGCTTCTTCATAAATGAATTCATTAAAGAATGGTGCAATAATTCCAAAGTAATTTCAAAAATGTGTGCTGGCTTGTCCAGCTGTCTTCCGCTTCCGTGCTGGCTCGCTTGATGAGTTGGCGATGCTCCTGCATCACATACACAGGAAACCCTTATGAAGTATATAGGAGGTTTACCTACACATATTAGAAACATTGTATTCATGTTTGGACCCACTAACCTTGATGAGGTTTCTGTTCAAGTGACATACATTGAAGCAGGGAAAGCAGGTGTATCAGGGGAATCTTCTTTAAGGAAAGAGGACAAAAGGAAGTGGATAGGCGAAAAGGAAAATGCAATGGAGAGAAAGGACGAGAAGCCCTCTTGAAAGCATTGCAAGAAAGAGGGACATGATGAGGACAGATGTTGGCAGTTGCATCCCGAGAAAAGGCCAAAGTGGTTCAAGGAAAAGAAGGGAAGGCAAACAGTTGCAGTGACAATAAGACCCACAGACTTGGGATCAGATTCGGGTGACAAATCTAAGGTCTCATTGGTTGGTATGACAGGTAAAATTGGCGAAGGCATTGATTGTAGAAGTAACTTGTTTCATATAAGGACCATCATGCGACACACTAAGATATACACATTAATCGATAGTGGATCTCAATCTAATCTAATCTCAGAAGAATTGGTTAAACAATTGGGGTTAAAAACACAAGTACATCATAAGCCTTACACACTTAAATGGATAAGCAATCATCATAAAATGCACATAACAAAGCAGTGCACAATCAATTTTTCAATTTCATCTAAGTATGTGGACGAAGTACCATGTGATGTAGTGTCGTTAAGAGAATGTGGAATGGTCTTAGGTAGTCCATACTTATATGATTGTAAGGCAATCTTCTACAGGGAAAAGAATCAATATCAATTAACCAAAGTAGGTCAAGATTATGTGGTTCATGCTCATCATGTTAAGAAAAACAAAACACTTCAGACAATGGAACAATTAAAGAAGGAAGTTCAATCAAGAAACAAACCAATAATTGTTTCAAATGAAGTAATCGATCTTAAGAAAGAACAAGACATGATTGTTGAATGGAAAATCAATCATAGGTTGCTTCAAGACAAGCTCATGTCGTGCAAATATTATAAGTATATCAGCTCATTTGAAGTCATCTTTTTGATACTATCATTAGTAATGTTGTCTACATGGATGATAGTGGCTTCAATAAAATGTGACAGGGTTCAAATGGCTAACAATATGCTGTCAGTTATCATGATTGTGTTACAGTTGATCCTGATAAGACAGGTGCACATGACCGAGTTCAGAGACAGAGGACAAGCCGAGTGGCCTATCCCGAGCTTGTTGACTGGTCAGTAACCTTTTGGGGACCAAAAGGTTCTTAGTGGGGAGGTGTGATCCAGAATCAGATCCAGGAGGCTTCCTAGGTTAAAAAAAGGCTCAAAAATGAAAGTTCTTGGAATCAGATGACACCAATTCCATTGCGGCCGGCTCATCGTGATGATTCTGACCATATATTTACTTTCTCAAACGAACGTTGTATGAGAGAGTTATGGCATTCTGATTGTTTTCCCAAACAACGAAAAAGTCAACTGGCAAAAGTCAATGATGAGGTCAGCATGACGTCCTGCTGACATCAACAAAGTGACATGGGGCAGCAGGGTGACTGGACAGTGACATGGACCAATACAACGTTGAAAAGTGGCACTTGGTGGACCAATAAAGCATTGACAAGTGGCATCATTGAGGACCAATGAAAGGGTGCCACATGGCACCCCATCACTAGTTTGAATGGAAAAATATTTTGGAGCTCATGGGGTTCGACCCCTTGATTTATTGTCCAAGCAATGCCTTGAGTAATGACCAAATGCCAACGCACCAACACATTTATTGTTATTATAAACCCCACTTTATATTTAATAAAGTGTAATGTGTTTATATGGAGGGTGGAAAGGGGCTGGGGCTAAGCCCCAGCCCACAGTTGCATTGTATTATATGACTACCATTAGGGGTGCGAGCATACAACCACCATCGTGCCAACCCTTGGTTTTCAGGATTCCACCATGTAACCACCAACCGAAGGAGCGGGGGATCTAACCAATTGCATGCACATTTAGTTCTGGGTTTGTGCCATATGGCATGTAATACGATTGAGCGCCGAGAAGTAAGGGGCCAGTGCACAACCCTATGGGTTGGCGCTTGGCCACCTTTTCAACCATATGACCATAATAAGGGGGCACACGTAGGTTTAAAGGGTCTAAGCCCTATATTTAATCAAAAGTGGGTTTATTTATATAGTTTGGGATTTTTAAAATGAGTTTTAGGCCTGCTATTGAAGATTTTGGCCATTATTGGGAGATATTGGGCTCTTTTTGAGCCTAGATTTTGGGAGGAAGTTGGGGAAGGATAACCAACTTTAGATCTATATAAATTAGGCCTGTTTGAGGCCATGGAGGACAGTCAGAGAAGATTTATGCTGAAGCAAAGCTAAGCCACAACCATTTTTATGCAGGGAAGCTGTTGAGGAGCAGAGGTTTGCGGGCCATTTCTGGGAGCTCCGATCATCCGTTTTGCGTGCCGTTTATTCTGCTGGGTTCTAGAGATATGGAAGAACATGACCAGATCAGTCTTTTATCCTCATGGCACTACTGCAATTTACTTATTGAGATTTAACAAAAATAAATAAGCCTCCCCCACTGAGACAAAGGCCCAGAGACGTAGGAAATTTTGTGCCAAACTCCGTTATCACTTCTCTTGTTATGGTTTGTTGTTCTTATTGCTTCAATTCAGATCTGTATATTGTCTTATGGCTGCTATGCTTCTTCATTAAATTCTTCCTCTTTCATTCATCTTCATAAATGGTTAATTAGCACATGCTAAATAACTCAACCACAGTCATTAAAAGATATTTTCGGATCAGATGTCCAGTCGATGGGGATGCTTGCACTCCTCTCGTCGACGAAGCTTGAAAACTTGCGGACATGACCTTATCAACCATGAGGTCTATGAGAATCTCTTCGATGGATTTCTCTATTGCGCTAAGGTCACCAGACATACACGCTCAAGATCAGATATCTCGGTTCAGTGAACAAACAATCAAGGTAGCAGAACGAATAGGGAGGTCTCAATAAGCACTATGCGAAAGCAATTAGTTCTCTGTGGGCTTGTATAATCACAATTGGAAAAAGTGTCCATGATAAGACATTCGATGGGTTAAATAGATAACATCGTAACAAACTCCTCTAACGGGTAGGAACACCTCAATCAATGCAATTCCATCCATTATGGCTCGGTCCCAACGGTCCAATGGAGAATGTTCTGGAAATAATTGTGTTTCTAGACATTCTGGAGTGTCATTCTAACGGTCTGTATGCCTCTAATGGTCATATTGATTTGACGTGGTGAAGTGCCAATATGCGATGTTCTTCTATTCCATCGAGGTTCAAGTTCTGCAAGCTTTCCTTCTACGAAGTCATCTCTGGAACCTCTTGCAATTTTTCTAACTTAGCTTTCTTCTTGTTGAGCTTTCTGGCCTTATTTTCTGTGATCTGCATCTCTGGATTCCTCTTTCCACTATTGTTCTTATCTCCTCTTGGCATAGTAACTTCACACTGTGGAGGATCTTTCACAAGGTTCAAGGATAATACTTCTTTTCTTACTGTTTTTGGAGAAGGTGCTCTACTCTCCTGTAGATATAGGTTCTTTAAGTCTTCTTGTGTTCTTTCAACTTCAACAACTAGGTCTCTGGCCCTCAGTTGCTTTGACTTGTTCTCCTGTTCTTCTATTAAGCGTTCTATTCTCCTAGCCATGAAATCCCTTAATTCTTTCTTTTTCTGTTCTATATATTTCTCTTCTTCTTTCCTTCGTATCTGGTCGTTCTCAATCCAAACCCTTCCTAACAAAAGTGCAAAAGGAGAGTTGTTCTCAACAAACTTAATGACCTCAAATTCTTCCTCTGTCGATGTTCCATGAATGATCATAGGTACATGGGAAAGTCTTCCACATAGGGCTATCATCTTTCCTTTAAACAATCCGATCCCTCCCAATGAAGGAACCATAGCAGGCTTTCCTAAGATTTCCCAAGTACTTTTTGTCGTAATGTTCACCCGTGTTTTGTCATCCAATACAAAGTCTATGTCGAAGTCTCCTATTCTTGTTTCTATGCACTCTTTCTCTTTTAAGATCTCTGGTAGATTGATGTCTCTGTGATCATTAAGTGTTTCTTTCATCTGCAATAATATAGCCTCTGATTCTTTCAGGTTTTTTAGCATATTCTTAGTCTCTTGGCCATCCTCAGGGTTTTCTTGTCTCATGTTCATCTTTTCAAATTTAGCAATCATTCTAGGGAAATACAAAACTTCATGTCCAATAACTTTACAAAAAAGGAAAATAGGACCTTTACCATGGCATTCCTTAGCAATATGTCCTGGTCTTTTGCAACTATAACAAAGAGTCAATCCTCTCTTTTTCTTAAACGATCCCCAACCTTTCCTGTACTGCGCACTGGGATCATAGTGATGGACCTGCAAAAAATTATTTCTAGGATCTTGCATCCACTTGTTAGTCCAACAATCCTTTCTATGCATAAGAATAACATATATTTCACTATTTATGTCAGATCTATTCATATAAAATCTTCTTTTTTCTAGTTGTGCCCTAGTTTTCAGACTAGGACCAAATCTATCAAACATACCTAGATCCATTCTTTCGAAACAAAACTTTCCACTTATCTTACCTTTATCAGAGCACAAAGCTTCAAGATCTTACCTATTTTCTTCAGATCCGATTTCTCTTCTTAACACAGATCTTCACAAGTCAAGTAGAGTACTGTGCACTGGGGTAACATATCTACGCACACATATTTCTCTTTTCTTCAGTTCCCAACAATCACAATTTCGGGTCCCGGAAACAGAACCATTTGTTGGCACAAGGGGGAGACCCGGGGTTCAACGCACCAAAAAAACCCTAACTACCGACCCTTTCGGCAACACCTGCGAAGAAGATGAAGTCTCACCCGAGGTAGAGGCAATGAGGTTGCATGACTTAAGTGTCTACAACCTAGTTGGGACACAGATCTGTGATCATAATACTTAACACAATACTTAGCAGTTAACATTCATTAGTATTTAACCTTTATTCACATCACAGGTAAACCCTAATTACAGAGCAACGTAGTATTCAACAAGATCTAACACATCCAATCACTTATCACATAGAAATATATCAGGTCTAGCATTCATTCACATCACTAAGCACTAAGTTAATATATCAAATGCATCTAACATACATAAATATTAAGCACTAAGAATAAATCACATCAATCACACAAAGCAACCATAACACAGGATATGTGTGGTTCACCCCCAGTGTGGGGCTACATCCACCAACTCTTCTTCATATTTATTATCTTCTTTCAATCTTCTTACATGCACAGAGCCAAAAAACCCACTCCGCATAGGACATGAGATCTGCGCGCACCTCGCTAGATCCTCCTTCCCCGAGCTTGGCATAGAACAAATCCTTTCTTACAATCACTTGCACTCATCTCTGCAAGTTCCCAATACACAGTATGCACAGAGCTAACTCAATCACATAGATCCAACTAGTTACATCACTTGCACTTAGCACAACACTACTTGCTTACAACCACCTAGATATCTATTTATACATTACAAAAGGGGCCAAAGCATGGGTAAACCCATTGAATGACATCCCATACCCGTTACATAAACCCTAAACCCAAAAAGCCTTCAAAGGGGGGTGAGATCCCATGATCTCCGCTTCACCTGGGTGCTCCACCTTCGACCAGCCTGTCAAAGTCCCAAAATCGGTCAAACATGACCCTAGTTCTCCGAAACTTGGTCAAGGGCCAACACTCTTCTTGTTGATGTTTATTCTCTTTACTACATTCACTTTCCTTTGACCTTTTCTCCTTTTTCTAATTCTATCGATTTCTCCCAAAAACTAGTTTGTGAATCCTCTCTCTCCTTTCTCCTTATGGTAGCATGATGCTACATTGCTCTAACCATCATGCACATTTTGGTGATTCTAGTCGGGATTTGTTATCAAATCTTCTTCTTTCTTAAGAGAAGTTTTATTCTTCCCTTCTTTAGTCTATTTTCACATGTGATGGAGTTCTTTAAACCTACCTTCTTGCATCTTACCCCTTGTTACCATTTCTACAAGCAAGGTTCAATACCATCTATAATGCATGTTAATTGTTTACTAGGTGCACTTGAACCAAATGAATTTTATAACTCTGATGATAATCCCTAATCCA
>ML789017.1:142897-158323 GCA_009831015.1 Picea engelmannii
GGGGGGGGATCAACGGCCTGTGTTGCACATCAAATTATGAACATGCAAGGGAATTACTGTTACTTTGGCGATGCGATGGTGTTTTACCCTAGAACATGCATCCCTTTTTCATTGGCGTCGCATCGCCCAGAGCAGCAGGGAAACCTCCATCAACGACATGCAAAGTTGTTTGTGGTTTTTAGGAAAACCTTACATTTCCCCCATGACATGATGCACACTCAAGAGATAACACAACACCCCATGGCATTGACATGTCACACCGTGGTGGACCTAAATATTGACAGAGGACAAGTGGACCTGCCAACAAGGCATCCATTGAGACCAATCGATAGAGACCACGTGGACAAAAGGGACCCACTAGAAATTAAAAAGGGAACGAATGGACGACCCTGAGCCCGATGACATGTGTCTTGTCACTCATGCCACATAGATTCCACCTTGGACCAATAGGAGGCCGCCACATGTCTATGGGTCCCTGGTGACATGATGCATGATGTCACTCAAATTGTGTGCCATTACAAAATTCAAAGGCTTCGACCAATGATATGGCAACGCGTGGCACTTGGAACTTTAAATAGGAACAAAAAACCCTCATTGATCATTATTAGCACTACATCCAAAGTGCCAAGTTGACATCTGAGCTCTTGAATCACTACGACAGTGCCCTCCTGTACAACTTCCAATGGTAAAAAATGTGACCTATGAACTCGCAAAGGCCCCTACATTCATTTTTTATAATTAATCTTACTCCTAAGTTGGTAAAATGACCACTGTCTCAATCCCTAACAAAATTCAATTGTCCAAGAAACCCATCCTAGCCGATGAAACCCTGATTGACAGAGATAATGACATCTTTGACCTGGTCCTATCATTTTCAAACTTATGTCCAATCATTCACAATGCTCAAACCAATGCAAACAACGACCAAGATTACTTACACCTGTGGGAATCGAACCTGGCCCAATATAGCATCCCACAAACCTTCAATTTCCTTGAGCTTGTCCACAGGTGCGATGCCAATTATCAATATAATGAAGGAAAAGTGGTGTCTACAAATTGATATAGAATTATTTGCACCATATCACAAGACTCCCTAGCCAAAATGCTCCATTTTCCTAAGGCCCTTATGAAAATTTGGAAGACCATACCTTAGAGGCCAAGTATCAAGATCTATCTCAGTCTGAGAAAGAAAGTATTTTAGGTAATATATTAGCTCTCGATAACCCATTACCAATTACTCTACTTTTTTTCAAATCCAACATGTTTCCTGAAATCACCAGACAAGTTGTGTCCATAATTTTCGAAATCCTAGGGTATGAACATGACCGATTATTTGATGAGGTTATTATTGGCCTTTTCTCTCTTATATGCCCCCTAGAATCCATGAATATGCCAAATTTTGACTACTTCCATATCCTAGAGGAATTCATGCAAGCTCAATACAAAAATCTTCATATACCAGATCTTTTATATACCAATCTTACCTGGTGTACCTCATCATGTCTCAAAACCACCAATATTTTGAGGTTTGGGGAATAAAAATTACATATTAAGCTATAAAGTTGAAACCGATCACTAAATGGACCCCTAAGATGAAGAAACATGAGCAAAGTAGAGGTTTTATCCTTTATGTCAACAAACACAAGAATACAATTTACACTTTGATACATGGTGCACCACTTCCAAGAGTAATACATGAGATAAGGTGGATGTTACAACTGAGAAAGGATACTAGGATAGGGGATTGGTACCTAGTTGAAGACCATACCATCATCAGGGTATATGGCTTCGAGAAAGAACCCTACAAGCTCTATATCTTCTTGACACCAAGGATTTTTGTCTTGGAATATATTAGGAAAAGACTGTTGGCATATCACATCCTCTTTCCTCTACACAGAAAGTTCATTACCTTCCCTCTACCACGGGAGGTTGGTCCACTTTTGGTTCAACAAAGGATAGATTTTTTTGCAACATAAGAGTATCCCAAGAAGTTTGATTTTGACAAAGGGGAGGGATGGGTTTATGACCCACATGGTGTAATCTCAACAAGGAAGCCAACCTAAAAGCACCAGCCCAATGATTTGGTGGAAAAGATTGCAAATATAGATTCCTAAGAGGAAATAAAAAATATCCTAGGAAGTGGGATCCCCATCCAAGATGCCTCATCAACACAGACCAGGACAATCCAGATTACCTAACCTGTAAAAAGTGTTGGTACCATGTTTTTCCATCTAGAAAGCTTCTAAACCTATGCTCTTTTTTCATTAATATCTCTCTTTTTGGCACATTTTCCATCCATATTAGCCTCATAAATACATTCCAAGGCATATCATGCATTTTCTTATTTTATTTTTAATTGTTAAAAATCAACAAGTAAAAATAGTAAAAATTTGGATTTTATCAATAATTGCAGGAATAATTCAGTTCTTGTAATTTGTCGTTCATCTAGATGTTTGTAGGTTGAGTTGGAGGAAACAGGCGTTTGGGTCTCGATCCTTGTCTTCATACCATGATGTGTGTCCTCTTGGATGCGGAAAAAAGAACAAGAAAACCTTCTTTCATTGCTTAGTCAACGCGGGCACCGGTAAGCAATTTCACAACAGAAAAACCAGAGATCTGATCTTATTCTCGAAATCATGAGTCATCACCCAAATAAGGGTCGAATCATCATATCCAGGAGCTAGTCATTTTCATCATTATTCCATGAGAGTATTTCTAGGATGAATTGTTACATTTCATTTTGTATAAATAAGCTAAATATGAATATTTGAGGGGATTCAAATTTGGAGACAGAACTTTTGAATCTAAGTTCGTAAATAGTCTTATGCTTAATAGAAGAGCCTTGACTTCCTTTAGCTATTTGTCTTTTTCTTGTTCATGAGTGAATCTTGGAGGGCTCCCTTTCTTTGGTCCATGTCATTGTTTTACATTGTTGTGTATATTTTTGTTTTTTGTAGCTTCTTACTTGGTAAACTATTTCATTCTTTTGTTTATATATCAACTCTTTAGTTCTAGATTTAACATTCTGATTTTACTTCCGTTTTTGCTTACAATCTACAATTGATTTAATTGTTATGTGATTGATTAAGATTTCTTATAATCTATAAGTTTCATAATTCAAATAGTGTATTGCTACAAAAACCTACAATCATTAAGGTAACATAGCTTTGCATGCTACATTACTACCAATGAGACTATGATAAACCTAGATTGAAGAAGTTGAAATTTAGTTTAAAATCCTTGCATTTGAATGACTGTTTGACATCCTTCCAATATGAAATTCTCACAAGCCAACAGATTATTGTTGAAGAATCCAACAATCATTGTGGCAATATAACTTTGCAACTTGATTTCCACTAGTGAGGTTGTGATAATTATGAGATTGAAAGTGTTAGATTTTAATCTATAGTCTTTCCATTATGTATGTGTATTAAAACATTCTTTTCAACCTCTAAAATTCACAAGTTTATAGAGTAATGTTACAAGAGCCTTCTCTTGTAGAGGCATTGAAGTTTTATAACCTGATTTCCTACCAGTGGAACTATGACAAATTTAGGCTGAAATAATTAGTTCTTGTTTTAAGTCTTATAGATTAAGTTAGATTTCATTTTCCTTTTAAAATCTAGTCAAAATATTTCATTAATAGTTGATGATCATTTTCAAGTTTGGATTTCATTCTTAGTTTAAAGGATTTTAGAACAAGTTTCAAAGCTAATTCCCTCACATGCAATGATTGTGCCTCACAATTTTACAAACCCTGGATTGACATAATAGTGTCCCATTTATGCAAATAAATTAGGCTGACATTTTTGGCATCATTGTTGGGGAGGTGCTACAGGAATTGGTTTTGAAATATTTAGTTTTCATTAAGAAATAAAAAATATATAAAGAGGTTTTTTGTTTGTTCACGCATTTAAGACCAAGAGGAGCGAAGAAGGTAACCTTGAAGGTAAGAACCTACACACCCACTTTAGTGAGTATTCATGAGACCAAGTCATGTGTAATTTACATGAATAGATTAGTTAGGCCTAGAGATAGTAAAGGTAGGTTTATTAAATTGAAAAAAGAAGTTGTTCTAGAAAAACCAAAAATCTAAAAAAAATCAAAACCCCCACAAAACACCTACTAAATCATGTCCACAACCATATTCTAAACCATCTACAAAACCACCTACTACATCATCTACACAACCATCCATTAAATATTTTACCAAACCACCTGTCAAAACATCCACAAATCCCCCTATTACTAACTTTCTTGTAGATAATAAGAAGGATACAAGGTAACATATTGTTGCAGAGAGCTCAAACCAGACACAAACATAATAAATTGTTGAAAAATTTGAATATCTAGCAGAAGGTTGGAGTAAACAATTTTGGATATTTTTGGATTAATAAAATGGTTGATAAAGAATCTCATGTAGGAGGCAGAGGAACAAGGGGTGGAGGTCGAGAAAGAATACTAGAAGGAGGAGGAGGAGAAAGAGAAATATATTTGAATGATGAAAGGGATGGAATAGGAGAAGAGGAAGAAGAAGTTACTTTCAATTTTCCTATCCTAGACGTACCTACAACATTTGTAAATGAGCTAAGGATGAAAAAAATTCCACCTTTAGTTATTCCTAACTTTCATAGTATAGCCTTTGAATAGCCTGATGCATTTTTGTTTTAATTTGATATTTGATTTTGCACATTTGGATATATTGATGATGCTCACAAGGTTTGTTTGTTTCCTGCCACTTTGAAGGGAACTACTTTAAAATGGTTTATCGTACTAGGATAAAATACCATTGGACATTGGGACACCATGAGAAATTTTTTCCTTAATAAATATCAAGCTTATTCAACACCTCGGAATTTCAAAGAAGACATTTCCAGGATGGCTCAACAAGAGGACGAGAACTTATAGGACTATCTGAAGAGACTTTTGTACAATTTGCAAAAATCAAAACATAGTTCTTTAAATTTTTATATTATTTGTACTACATTTTTAAAAGGAATTCATGATTAATATATTGGTATTCTTAACCTCATGGGATATGGTGATGTTTCATTTTTACCTTTTGAACAAATTGTTGAAATGTGCAGGAAGTATTCTAGGGGCAGAGCTAAGGCTAGAACATGGGGTCTCCACTCAATAAACCTATGACATAGCATGTTCGTTTGTGGAATATTAAATAATACCCCTAATTTCACTAGATATTGATAAATACTTCCCCAAATCCTTTTGTTTAACCCCCCTCCCATCACATTTTTCCAATAAATAAATAAAAAATATTTTTATTAGATATCCCTTATTTTTACCAAATACCCCTTTTATACCTCCCAATACCTATAAACTCCCACATACCCTACATCCTCCCCCCCATATATTGACTATATTTTGCATAATTGTAAAACCCCCTTTATGAATGAATGTGATAAGATATCGATCAATAATGTGAAACCCCTATGGGATGGAAAAGGACAAAGAGATGTTCTTTCCAAAGTCACCAAATCAACTATCAAGATTATAAAAAGGGAAGAATTAGGAAATTTGTTGGAAATTTTCAAGACTAGTCTTTTAAGTACAATAGGTTCTCAAATTGATACATTAAACGATAAAAAGAATCAAGAAGAAAAAAATGAAGTCTTATCAGTTTTTTGCCCTAAATGTAGGAAAAATCATCCACCAAATGATTGTTCATTGGATAGTATTTAAGTTTGTGGCATTTGTGCAAAATATCATTCAATAGAAAATTTTCCATCACTGTCAGGACTCAGATCAATTTATAAAGGTGAAAGTGGAGTAAAAAAATATCTTTACTATGTTGCACCAAGAAGACCATGGCAGCCACACACCCCAGGTATGTCTCAATATCCTGTTCAAAAATTTTCTACATATTCTAATCCAAATTCTGTACAAAATACATGGAATTCCCTTATGCCTTTGAATGCATGGTCTCCTCATCAGGTCCAAAACCAACCCCATAAACAAGGTTGGAAAGGACCCACTTATGGAAACCAACCTCTCTATAATCCTCAACAATCATATCAGTGATATCAACAATCATATTTTCAACAACCATATCAACAAAAATATTTTCATTTTCAACAACAACCACATACGTAGCAACAATAAGTTCCATCCACTCAATCTCCACAACTAACTCAACTACCATATTCCATACCTCCTCCACCACAAATTAGTCAACCACACTAGCTACGGTTTCCTTCTAACCAACCACAACCCATACCAACTCAATTACCATCCCAGTCAGTGGCCAATCACAATAATAAAGTGGAAATACCTATTTATAATGTTGAAGGAGGAACATTTCCCACATATGAAATTGTTTCTATACATGATATCCACTTAAGTTCTTGAAAAAACCTTCATAAGGAATCCCCAATACATATAGAAGAAAAAAAGAAAAAGAAGAGATTCCTAATAAAATTGGCACTACAATTGCACACAAATCAGTTGAAACTCAAAAGTTTCAATCACAATTAACCAAAACACATCCTTTCCTAGAGAGGTTATACTTGGAAAAATATATAAATCCCTCTGAGTATGATTTTTTCAATGAATTAAATAATATTTGTGTTAAGATTCCCTTATTAGAGGTTGTAAAGAATATACCAATCTATACCAAAACAATTAGTGAATTATGTCTTAAGAAATTAGGAAGAAAAAGAAAGGATCCAACAATAGTGCAAGCTGTTGGAAATTTATCTAGTCTAATGTCAACAAATAGTACAATAGAAAAACGTGTTGATCCAGGGGTACCGATTGTTACCATATTTATCCACAATATTTCTATTCTGAATGTTTTAATTGACTTATGCACATATATTAATGCAATGACCATCGAAACATTGCAAAATCTGAATATATGTAATCTTTGACCTACACCCACAATATTGGAAATGGAAGACAGATCTCGAGTAAAACCTGAGGGTGTAGTAGATGATATCATTGTATCTTTGTATTCATGGGAGTATCTTGTATATTTTGTAGTTATTCAATCTAAATCTAACTTCAGAGGACACCCCTTAATACTTGGAAGACCTTTTTTATCCACAATTGATGCTCTCATTAGTTGTAGACCAGGGAATATGACTATTTCAAAGGAAAATGAAAGTATGCAAATGACACTTTATCCACCTGCTAGATCTATAAATGAATTGGAACAAATGTCATGGTTTGAAGAAACAGACTCTGAGGAAGAAATTGTTCATTATTTTTGAAATATTGCTCAAGCTATAAATTTCAAATAAGAGAATGATGAAAATTTACTCGATCATTTCATTTCCAATCCATATTCTATAGAGAAATTTGAATCTTCTAAACAAATTTCCATTAATGATCTTTTGGAGCAAATTTTTCAGGAAAATAGTACAGTGAATTCTTTACCATCTTTATTTCAAACTATATTTCATGTAAACACAATATCATATTCTCACAGTAAATTCATTGAAATTTTCCCTGGTAAATTTCTAAACATTAACTCTACTTTGGAAAAATATCAAGAAGAACGGTTAATTCAAGTATTGCATAAATATTCCAAAGCATTCACCCGAGACTACACAGATATGAAAGGTATCCATCCATATACTTGCACACATCATATTTATATAGAGGATAATGTCAAAATCGTTAGTCAACCACAAAGAAGGATGAATCCAATGCTAAAAGAGGTAGTGGAAGAACTTTATAAATTGCTAAAGAAGACTTTATCTATCTTATCTCATATGACCAATGGGTTTCTCCCATGGTGGTAGTACCCAAAAATAATGGAAAATGGTGAATATGTGTGGAATATCGAGAATTTAATAAAGAAACTCTAAAAGATTATTTTCCTCTACCCTTCATCGACCAATTCCTAGACACATTAGTAGAAAATAAATGTTTTTCTTTCCTCGATGGATTTAGCGGCTACAATCAGATGAAAATAGCTTTGGATGACCAAGAAAAGACAAGATTCACATGTCCCTAGGGTATATGCATATAAAGTACTACCCTTTGGATTATGTAATGCACCGACTACATTTCAGAGGGTATTCTTAGCTATTTCTTCTGATTTGATACATGAATGTGTAGAAGTTTACATGAATGAATTTTCAATGTATGGAGATTATTTTGGAAATTATTTAGATAATTTAGAAAAGGTTCTAATCAGATGCCTAGAAACAAATCTAGCACTCAGTGATGCAAATTGAAGGAATTGTGATTGGACATCATGTGTCTCTTGTAGGGATAAAAGAAGATCCAACCAAGATATAAATCATTCTCAAATTGTTAATTCCATCAAATCAACGAGATGTTAGAATTTTCTTAGGCTATGCAAGCTATTATCATCAATTTATAGAAAATTTTATTCAAATAGCCTTGCCTTTGTTTAGGTTACTTGTGAAAGATGTTGAATTTTGTTGGGATATTGATTACCAATTTTCTTTTCAAACTCTTAAAGAATTTTTTTTATCACCACCAATATTGAGGGGCCCAGATTGGAGCTTACCATTTCACATCTCTACATATGCATCTGATACAACAATGGGAGAAGTTTTAGGTCAAAAGGCAAACCTTCTAACCTATGTTATTTATTTTATCAATAAAAACTTATCTCCAATTGAACTCAACTATACAATGACTGGAAAAAAACTGTTGGCGGTTATTCATCGTATAAATAAGTTTCAACATCACATCATCGGATATGAAGTTTTTTTCCACACATATCATTCTTCCATTAGGTATTTAATGAATAAACCAATTACTATGGTAGAATAATAAGATAGTTATTATTATTACAGGAATTCAACATTATTGTCATAGATTGACCTGGAAAGGACAATAAGGTGGAAGCCTTTCTTTCTCGCATTAATAATCCTTGTTAGCAGATTATTTCCCAGATGAGCATTTATTTTCTATATCTACTAAATCTCCATGGTTTTCATATATAGATAATTACTTAGCTACAGGGAAGTTACCATTACACTTTTCATCTAAAGAGAAAAATAGGATAATTGAACTAAGTGCTAAAAACTCATGGGTCAAAGGAGATATTTTCTACACATGAGTAGATTTGATACTACGTAGGTGTGTTAGAGAGGATGAATTCTTTGATCTTTTAAAAGAATGTCATGATGAATCCTATTGTGGAAATTTTGCAGATAAAAGAAATACTTATAATATACTTCATCTCGGATACTATTGGCCAACTTTATTCAGATATGCCAATAAGTATGTGAAAATTTGTGATAGTTGCCAACAAATGGGTCGGCCAAAAGAAGTAGATGAGATGCCCCTACAGCCTCAAGTTGTTGTGGATACTTTGGAGAAATGGGATTTGGATTTCATAGGTCCCATGAATCCCTTGTCTAAAGTAAAAATATACATATTGGTTTGCATTGACTATGTCACACAGAGGGTGGAGGAAAAATTTGTATCACGAGCAACTGAGCAATCAGTAGTCAATTTCCTATTTGAAGACATTTTTGTCAGATTTGGAGTTCCAAGGGGAATTTTTACTGACCAATGAGAACAATTTACTTCAAATCTCGTGAAGGAGATTGTTGAAAAATACAAGATAAGACACCATAAGTCCACTCCCTATCATCTGCAAGCTACATTTCAAGTGGAATCTACAAACAAACTCTTGGAAGCAATCATGACAAAGATACTCCAACTCTATTGGAAAGACTGGGAAGATAGGCTTCAAGAAGCTTTGTGGGATTAGCGAAGATCATGGAAGAATACCACTAGTTTTACCCCTTATGAACTAGTGTATGGTAAGAAATTCCTACTTCCTATTGAATTTCAAATTCATAATTTTATAATTGTAATTGAACTAGGAATGGACTTGACTGAGGCTCAAAAACAAAGAATGATGCAACTGTATGAGTTAGATGAGATCCAAAAATATGCTCTACAACAAACTACTCTGATTCAGAAACAAAGGACAAGGTGGCACGACAAGTTTATCAAGAAAAGCAATTCAAAGTTGGTGATTGGGATTTGCTCTTTGACTCCAAATTCAAGGATTTTCGGGGCAAATTCACCACTCATTGGCTTGGTCCTTATGAAATTCAAGAAGTGTTCGACAATGTTTCCATAAAGGTGAAGACAATTGATGAAAGTGGAGCTTCATTTGTGATCAATGGGCATAGGTTGAAACTCTACAACAAGCCAATAAGTCGAGATGATTTTATCTCCCAACTTTCTTGGTAAGAAGACATGCAAATTGTGGGGAAATGAAGTGATACTCCTACCCCTCTTTCATCTTGAATTCTACTTTCCAAAGAAAAAAAACATATAAACTAAATAAATAATAATAAACAGTTTAGTTGTGAAAACAATATCTTCTGGCACAATCTAAGCTTGAATTTTTGTTAGAAAACCAAGCAATTGGCTGAAAAAAATTCTCAATAAATGACCTACTAGATTTATTTTGTACATATGTAAGGCTAGACAGTTTATTTTTAAAAAAGATTCAATGAATAAAGAATGTGAAAACAAGTTTGGTAGTGAAAACCAGATTTATGGCATTATTAGACTTGAATTTCTCCCTAAAACCTAGGAAATTGGCTGGCAAAAATTCTCACGGGATTTACAGTTCAATAATTGAAAGATCTGATAAGATCTTGTACTAGCTTTTGAAATTTGTGATAAAAAACATAAATTATGAGATCATCTCATTGGGTTACATAGGTTATTTCAAGATAATTCTTAGCAACATAGTGTCCTTCATTTGCAGAAAATAATTTCAGTAGTTAGTATAAAATTTTGTAAAAGGTTTTATGCTTACTATATTACAAATTAGCATAGATACGAAGTATTCAAGAGGAGGCACCTTTCTTCCCAATTCAAAAATCAAGAATTTAAAAAAGGAAAAGGAAAAGAGAATTACATCAAAAGAGATTGTATAAGTACTAGCTACAAGATTACATCAACTTCAAGCATTCAAATTCAAAAAAAATGGTATAATCCAAGTTTGTTGTTTTAAATTATGATTTTGAAAGTAAAAATGAAATAAAAGTTACCTATATGATTTTAATCATATGTATGCATTTTTCTATCCTATCTATTCTAATCATATCACTATATCTATATGCCATTTCTACCGCATTTAAACCTACAATCATTCCCTTACCCTACTTCATTATCCATCTTTTAGTTCACTATCTAAACACTACCCAAACATACCAATTACTCCTTTATTTCGATCTTCACTCATTTACTTACCATTACCTCTCCATATATATTTCAAATTAGCCCCATATTTGTATTTTACTAACCTGACTTTACAAAACATAGAATTTTATGGTTTAACAGAGTAAGTCTCCCCCTTTGTTGAGTTGCAAATTTGAAATTTTGAGAACAAATATCAAACATATCTTCAACATATTCAGAACCGAACAAGCACCAGGTGGTAAGGCTTTGATTGCTAAAGACAAGAGCTCTAGGGTTTTGTTGTCAAAAGGAATAGTCTTCGTTTGCTAGCATGCAAGTCGAATTATGGTAAAACGGATATCAGTCATCCTTCCAGTGTACACAAATACAAGTAAGTAGGGTTTTGATTGTTGAAGACATTGTTTAAGGGTTTTATTGACAGAGATTTGAAGCCCGAATTTGAAGAACATGGATTGGAGAATAAATCTTTGAGGCCCGAAATTGGAATAAAAGAGTTTATAAATAGAGATGTGAGGAATTAAAATTGAATACCAAAGCTTGGAGAAAGAGGATACAGAGAAGACGGTTTCAAAGGAAATGGCTGTAAGGTTCGAACCAGTTGGGGTCGAGCTCGAGGGAATTCATTCATCCAGAGAGAAACGTAATTCTCAAGAGAGAGGGATAGATGGAATTCTTCAAAAAAATTGATGGACACAATGTAGAATTCACGAGGTCATTTTCCCAATCATTCAATTGTGAACAAGCTCAGGTAGAAAACTTAACCCTCCATATTTGTGAACACTTGCTATCACAAAATGCAGGGCTTCCACAATCTAGTGAAAATTGGCTTAAAATAAACCAATGGAGATGAGGGCATGGACACCATTGTTGTTGAGAAATAGGAAAAATAACATGTTCTGGGTAGCAGGGGTTCCAAGATTATGGTTAAAGGACCCCTGGAAATATATTTCCTTTCTTGTCCAAAAATATATCACTTGTGAAGGAAAATTTGGTTTCATTTTTCTATATCATATTATAATTTTTCTACATTTGAATGATGAAAAGCCATTGAATCTGCCTTATTACCTATTTCACAGTTTGAAAAAGATGTCCATAGTTATACAAAAGCAAACTAAAAACATCGACGGGTATTTATATCACCATGGGATAGTAAAAATGATAATTAAACATGAATTGATAAAGCCAGGAATGGTATGGTCAGAATGTTTTGCTGCAAATGAGTTTGAAAACATAGAATATGCTCCAGGAAATATATCCGATGATATAGTTGAATTTCAAGAGGTTCATGAAATTCCAAGGTAAATAATGGAAAAGAAGACACGAAGAAAGCGAAAAGTGAAAATAAATGAAGTTGGAGAATCTTCATTTCATCCAAAATTGACAAGAGCAATGACCAGAAGACTTGAAAGAAATGAGCAACAAGACAAAGGGTTTGTGAATATTTCTAAAAGACACAGGACTGGGTACTGTAGAAAAAAAATGCCGACCCCTGAAGTTGATGGAAGTCAACAGGATTTCTATCAATATTTAGAGAGAAAAGAGAAGGAAGCAAGAGAAATGTCCTCATTAGTTAATTTACCTTCTTCAACAAGAAAACTTCATCCAGTAGATATTGATAGGAAAGGTTCTCCAAATCAGGATCAAATGGAAGAAAACATGCATATTGAATATTCAGGACTAGGAGACAACCAGGTACCACTCTCCAATTTGATTTCAAATTCAAAATTGAAGAAGAAAAAGAGACAGGTCAGAGAGTTAAAAAGAGAAATCAAGGAAATGCAGGTCTTAGAAAGACACATAAAAAAGTGAAAATGAACTCTTAAATGAGATCAGTGTCAATATGAGGGATGAAAATGAGAAATCAAAGGAGGAACTGAAGATGCTAAAGGAGTCCAATGAAAAATTCATTCAAGAGCATACTCAAGCAACATGACAACCTTCCAAGAGGTATAAACGTAGGAAACCTATGAGTCTCAAACAAACAAATTGGAGGTAAAGGCTACAACTAGAAGATAAAAGAAATTTAGTAAGACTTCTACATAAAATGTGGATGTTTTACTTAGAGAAGATAGAGCAATCTAATAAAGAGGAGAAAAACAAATTTGTGAAAATTTTGATTTGCAAGAGGTCATGCAAAAGATTTAGTCTGGGGGGAATGTTGGTACCCTGTTTTTCTATCTAGAAATCTTCTAAACTTATGTCCTTTTTTCCTTAATATCTCTCTTTTTGGCACATTTTCCATCCATCTTAGCCTAATAAAGACATTCCAAGGAATATTAGGTAATTTCTTATTTTATTTTTAATTGTTAAAAATCAGCAAGTTAAAATACTCAAAATTCATATTTTATCAATAATTGCAAGAATAATTTAGTTCTTGTAATTTTTCATTCATCTAGATGTTTGCAGGCCGAGCTGGAGGAAACGAGCACGTGGGTCTCGATCCTTGTCTTCATATCATGGTGTGTGTCCTCTTGGATGTAGGAAAAAGAACCAAAAACCCATTGGTCAATGCACAGTCAACGCATGCACCAACAAGCAATTTCACAGCAAAAAAATACGAGATCCGAGTTGATGCTTGAAATCATGAGTCATCGCCAAAATCAAGGTCGAATCAGCATATACAGGAGCTAGTTAGTTTCATCGTTATACCATGAAATTATTTCTAAGCTGAACTTTACATTTCATTTTATATAAATAAGCTAAATATGAAGCTTCGAGGGAATTCGAATTTGGAGAAAGAACTTCTAAATCTAAGTTTGTAAACAGTCTTATGCTTAATAGAAGAGCCTTGATTTCCTTCAGCTAATTGTGTGAGTCAATCCTGGAGAGCCCTCTTGCTTTGGTCCATGTCATTCTTGTGTATATTTTCATTTTCTGTTGTTTTTTACTTGGTAAAATATTTCATTCTTTTGTTTATACTTTTGTTTATATATCATCTCTTTAGTTCTAGATTTAACAATTAGATTTTACTTCAATTTTTGCTTGCAATCTACACTTAATTTAATTTTTAGATGATTTATTAATCTTTCTTCCAATCTATATCTTTCAAAAGTCAAATAGTGTACTATTGCAAAAACCTACAATCATTGAGGTAATGTGGCTTTGCATCCTGCTTTACTATCAGTTAGACTATGATAAACCTAGATTGAAGAAGTCAGAATTTAGTTTAAAGTCCTTGCATTTGAATGAGTGTTTGACATTCTTCCAATATGTAATTCTCACAAGTCAATAAAGTACTGCTGAAGAAGCCAACAATTATTGTGGAAATATAACTTTTCAAATTGCATTTCCACCAGTGAGGCTGTGATAATTATAAGATTGAAAATGTTAGATTTTAATCTATAGTCTTTCCATTTTGCATGTGTTAAAACACTCTTTTCAACCTTTAAAATTCACAAGTTGATAGAGTCTTGTTACAAGAGCCTTCTCTTGTAGAGTCATTGAAGTTTTGTAACTTGTTTTCCTATCAATGGAGCTATGAAAAACTTATGTTGAAAGAATTAGTTCTTGTTTGAAGTCTCATAGATGAAGTTAGATTGCATTTTCATTTTAAAATCTAGTCAAAATATTTCATTAGTATTTGATGATCATTTTCAAGTTTGGATTTCATTCTTAGTTTAAAGGACTGTAGAAAGGTTTCAAAGCTAATTCCCTCATATGCAGTGATTGTTCCTTGAAATTTTATCAACCCTGGATTGACATAGTAGTGTCTCATTTATGCAAATAAATTAGGCTAACAAAAAGGACATTCTCAGAGATGCAGTCTGGAATGGATGTAGAGTATCGGTAGAACAAAAGGCCTAAAGGGGGTGAAAGAGTGGAAATAGAGGATAGTGTGATAGGGACCCTAGATAAAGGGAAGGGAATATTGCAAATAACTCAAGGGGAGAGTGAGACTGAGGCAACCCCTAAGGGACTAGCCTTAACTATTGAACATCTCTCCTCAGTTATGTTGTCAGCAAGAGGTATCAAGAAAACAATTGTAGGTGAAGGAAAGACAGAGAAACTCAAGCTTGGGTTACCACTTTCCTGGAATGGAAATGGAGATATACTCCCACAAAAATAAATATCAGGATCTGCTAGAAAATAACTCAAGGGGAGAGTGAGACTAAGGCAACCCCTAAGGGACTAGCCTTAACTATTGAACATCTCTCCTCAGTTATGTTGTCAGCAAGAGGTATCGAGAAAACAATTGTAGGTGAAGGAAAGACAGAGAAACTCAAGCTTGGGTTACCACTTCCCTGGAATGGAAAT
>ML789017.1:208752-248720 GCA_009831015.1 Picea engelmannii
AACCTTCTCATCACAATGGCCAAATGCCTCAAGTGTTCAGCTCTAGTCTTGCTGAAAATTAAAATATCATCCAGGTATACCACCACAAATTTGCCAATGAATTCCCGTAGGACTTCATTCATCAGTCTCATAAAAGTGCTTGGTGCATTTGTCAACCCAAACGGCATGACCAACCATTCGTACAAACCCTCGTTTGTCTTGAATGCTGTTTTCCATTCATCCCCCTCTCTCATCCGGATCTGATGATATCCGCTCTTGAGATCTATCTTTGAAAAATAATTCGCCCCGCTTAGGCAATCCATCAGGTCATCCATTCTCGGCAGTGGAAACCTATACCTGATGGTGATCTTATTGATCGCCCTGGAGTCTGTACACATCCTCCAGCCTCCGTCCTTTTTCGGACTCAGTACCGTTGGAACGACACAAGGACTGAGACTCTCTCTGACCAGCCCTTTATCCTGCAGATCTTGCACCTGCCTCTTGACCTCCTCGTTCTCCTGAGGTGTCAACCTGTACGCTGCCTTGTTCGGTAAGCTTGCTCCCGGTATGAGGTCAATGTGGTGACTCACGCTCCTCATCGGTGGCAATGAACGCGGTAGTTCATCCACGATGATATCAACAAAATCTCCCAGCAGTTGCTGAATCTCCTCTGGAAAATCATCCACTCTTGTGCTTGTCAGAACAATCCTCGGCTTCCTGACAACCAAGAATTGGGGATCTTCATTCTTCTCCAACTCCGTGAGAAGCTCTTTCCCACTCATGAGAAGTATCGTGTTATTTACTTCCGGCTTGACCGCCTTATCCTTTGCCGGAAGCAACGTATGGGATCTCCCATCCTTCTCCAAGGTGTATGTGTTCATTCTCCCATCATGAACCACATGTCTATCATACTGCCATGGTCTACCCAACAACATATGGCACACGTCCATGGGAATAACATCACATAAAATCTCATCATGATAGTTCCCAATTTTTAATTTAACTAAGCATTGTTTAGTGACACTTACCCGGTGTCCTTTCTGTAACCACGAGACTTTATATGGACTCGGGTGCTTAGTTGTTGTCAGCTCCAATTTCTCCACCATCTCGGTCGAAACGAGATTTTCAGTGCTCCCACTATCAACTATGACTTTGCACTTTCGGTCCTTGGCTGTACAAGCCGTCCTGAACAGTCTGCTTCTCTGCACCGAGCTATCCACCTCTTTCTCAGGTGCCGAAAGAATTTTGTGCGTCCCAAGCGATCTACCGCTGTCCGCATCTTCATTCTCAGCATCACGCCTCTGCGCCTCAGTGATGTGAGATTTTCCTCCATCCATCTTCCTCTCTGGACAATCAACGGCTTTGTGTCCATCTTTACCACATGTAAAACATGTGATAACTCCTCCTCGACCTCTGCCTCGACCTCGGGTACGAGGAAATGTGTTGGCATCAACATATCCTCCTTGCTGATCCTCTTGCTGCCTCCTCGGCTCAGCAATTTGTTGCCTCTGCTGCGAGGTTCCACCTCTTTCAGTTCTACCCTGAGGCCTCTTCCAATCCTCCTTGGGCTTCTGAAATTCTTTCTGGGCAACCGCTTTGCCTCTAGGCTAGCTCCTGCCTCGCCCTCGCTGTCCCTGCTTGCGGCTCAGCTTTTCTTCGGCTTTCAGAGCCATCTGGTACGCATCTTCAACTGTGCGGATGGTAACCATGCTCAACTCGTCCTGAATGTCATACCTCAACCCATTCAGGTATCTTGCCACCTTTTCGTCATCACTCTCCCGATGACCAGCTCTAATGTTGAGCCTATAGAATTCTTCGGTGTACTCCTTCACCGTCATCAGTTTCTGTCTCAGGTTCTGCATGCGCCTGAACAGAGTAATATGGTAATCTCTCGGAATGAACTTCGCCTTCATCTTGGCGATCATCCGATCCTAGATTTTGATCTTTTGTTTTCCCTTGGAACGTCTGTTTGCCTGCAGCTCGTCCCACCATAAGGCTGCGTGTCCCTTCAGCTTGGTGACATCATGTCTCACCTTCTTGTCCTCTTCGATGTCTTCATAGTCAAAGTAAGTGTTGAGTGCTCGGATCCAATCCAGCAATTCCTCTGCATCTAGACTTCCCTCATAGACGGGAATGTCCATCTTAGTCTTCGAGCTCATCCTCGAAATGGCTCTAATCAACCTTTCGGTTGATGCATCCTCTGCCGTGGCTTCTTCTTCGGCATGTCCAGCTTCCTCTTCAACCTCAGGATCGCTGAACTCTGTTGCATCAACACCACGTCTCTGCACAGTCTCCATCCCTTCAAGTCTGGCTCGGAGATCTCTCATCTCTCGCTCTATCTCAGCATTACCTGCTGGCCTACCCCTTCTTCGGGCATCCCTGTCCTCACGATCAGGTGACTGCCTTTCTCTCCTGGGCGGCATTATGTTTCTTCTGTCTCTGCTTCAGAAAACAAAGACACTCCCGCTCTGATACCACTTGATTCTCACCTTCCCTTGACGGCACGGTCGCTCCACTAGGACCTCCTCTTTTACCTCGGTCGAAGAGCCCAAGCTCCCCCAACTCCTCTCAGGAATTTTCGTCACCCACAGGATACTTCTCGACGATCCTCCCTTTCGCGAATCGGGAGATCGGATCTCACGATATCGCGAGGCTGGCGACACTGTCCTTGTGCGATCAAACGCTGAAACTCCGAGTGCCGATGGTCAATGGTCAACCCTCCGTGTATCGGGGATTTCCCTATCGGGAAATCGACAGATGGAAGGTAGCGATGTTCTCACCTTTCAACACCCTGAACGCCGATGTGCGATGCCACGTGTTATACCCCACTTCCGTGGGACCCGTCACAATTCGGGACTTCGCTATTCCTCCATGCTTCGCTCGACTTCGAAACCGCCGAAGTGCCGAGTCCCGACTCCTTGGGATCCCGTGCCACCTATCCCTCCGATGATCGATGGCTCCGATTAAATTGGGGGATCGCAACTCGCGATATCAACGTGCCTGTGGTTCTTGCACTTGTTAACCCCGATATGCCGAAGTGCACTGGTAAGGAGTTCTTCCGTGAACCTGCGAGTTAACCCTCTCTGGCATTTCCTCCGCGATCTGACGGTCTGCGGGATTTCGAAGATCTCTTCAACAGCTTCAAGTTGTCGATTATCTTCCTCCTGAAGAGTTCTGCACTTCTCCACCTTCGGCCTGTAAGAACGTCACTGGGTCTGTTCCCACCGTGGAGCGAAAGTACTATCCCTCTTGAGCTTGTTCCTCTGACTCCTTCAGAGAACTTCGAGCACTCTTTCTGTGCTTCTCCTCCAACAACTTTCAAAGTGTGGAAGTCTCCCGGGTTCTGTACATCCGCAGCTACATCAAACCCGTCTTTCCGTTCTCCGACTTGCTGCTGAGATTCCAGTTCGACCTGCACTCCACCTGCCCGGCTCGAACAACCTAATTCCCTCTGGGCGAAAGAGAACAAAAGTTCAACTGCTTAACCTCCTCTATGCACTCTATGCAGAGGAATTCAACTGCACTCTATGCAGGAATCTCCTGGCTTAAGCAGAGAAACAATTGAAACTCATTCACTTCATTCCCTCAGGTTACGAACCTGATATGCAATCACATATGCAACATATAGGAGATAAGCATAAAAAGAAGCAAACATGCATAAACATAATATCAACAACATACAAAGATTAAACACATCCATGGAATTGAATCAAAGCCTTCCTATTAATTCAATGTCTATACATGGGGTTTCTTCACAAACTCTCTGCTCTGTTCTCCCTTGCTCTCAATGCTAATGCTCAATTCAGAATAATCCATAACTCTTCAATAATACAAAGGAGGGTGCCTATATTCTGTTTTCCCTCTCAAGAGTCAAAACTGTCTAATCTACAGTTAACTCCTACCTAACAGCATTAAAACTAAATAAATGCCTTCTTATATTTAATATCATACAAGTGCGCCTAGCTTTGAATTCCTTCGTTCAAGTGACGGCGCAACAACTCCAAGGTAACTCAAAATGCACGCGCTGGCGCTGTCCAACTGTATTATTTCTCCTCGCGCGGCTCGCTTGTGGGAGTCGTAGATGCTCCTGCATCACTTCTTCAGTGCACCTAAGGACATTGAAAGACATAAGGGAGGAAGCTGCTAGAGTCTTTGTTGACTATGAGGAAAAGTTGGAAGAAGAGAAGAACAAGGGTGAGAAACAGAAGGAAAATATTACAGAGCTGGAGGCACATATACAAAGGTTAAGAGATGAAAAATAGGAGATGTATGATATCACCCAACAGGTAGTAACGTGCCACTCCCCTTCTCTCAGCTATGCACTGTTCCTTCATGAACAATATTTATTTTTCTGTATGGAATGTATTCACCAGGAGATGGTTTATAATATTAAAGATCCCATGCAGTTTCTTAGGGCCTTGAAAAGTTATGACATCCTCACATAACATCTCATGTGTGAACTGTACATGCACAACTACCTGCTAAGAGATGATAAAAAATTCAATCCAGTTCCTTATGTGGGAGATGTCCAATTGAGGGCCTTTCTTTCCTACACCATTAACCAGGTGAAGTGGAAGAAGGCCCTTGATACTTTCAAGGAAAATCAGGTACACAAACCCCTTCAGGTTAGAATGGAGAAATTTCAAGTTGAACAGATCATCCACAAACATAACTATTTCAGATGGATTCCCAATTGGCCACAGAATATGGAAACTACACAACAATGGTGTGTTGAGCTTTGCATAAAACAATTGAACTATTGCAAGGAAGAGGCACTTGAAAACTGTGACCAGAGATGGGCCTTATCACCACCTGTTGTCAGGGAATGTGAAGCATTTGGGGCTCCCAATTTTCGCAGAGACATGTAAAGAATATCCAGGTATATAGCATGTATGAGGTTTTGTTGGGTGCGATGGATAGGTTTGAGATTTTCATTCCCCATCATCTGGATGCCACTTGATCAATATCAACCTGATTATGTGGTCTAGAGAGAATTGTGGAAGGATATAATATTGACTGGGGGATATAAGTTTCCAGGGACAGATATGGCTGAGGCATATGACATAGTAGAACTTCAGGCCCAATATCAAGGTTCCAACCCATATCTGCGAAAGTGACGACCTACACGAGGACGTGGACGTGACTAAAGTTTGGGGGAGATGTGTGTAACCACAAGGTTAATAATGCACCTCTATTATGCCATTGTGTGTATTAGTTCAAAAATGTTAGAGATTGGTTGAGGGTTTACCAAAGTGAATCACTAATCTCTGAAATCTCGTTGGAGCAGAGCAAACACATTCTGGCAAGATGATGCGATCAAGGATGCAACACAGTCCGCGGGTTAAAGGTGAAAAAGAGGACCTGTTCCATGGTCCAACATTAGGTTTTGTTAATCGCTTCACCCTTTGTGTATTTTTAGGAAGAGTTGTTACCCTAATCTTGGGATGCTCTATGCTCCACGAATTGTATAAAAGGCCGAACAAAGATAGAGAAGGGATTAGCCAGTCAATCAACCTGCTAGGTGTTGTTCTGTATCATGACTGCAACCTATGTAATCTCGTTTTATTTAATGAAAATCGAGTTTCTTCTGAGTTTCTGAGTTTTCGTGGTAGTTAGTTCACCGCAGCCCTGATCGAGGAGTTGGGCCCGCTCTTCTGGTCAGGATTTGTCATCTTATGATATAGTTTTGTTGTGGTTTTGTGTGGAATCTGTTATATCTGTGTGTTTTTCTTCATTTACAGTTATCCTGCTTCATTTGAATGTTACAATTATTTATGTTTAAGCACCAATAATCTAGTTTATGCTCTTTATTTTACTGCAATGATTGTTTACTTACATGATCAATATTGAAAGAAGCACAATCTGCACATACAATGCACGGTAGCCTGTAAAAAATTCAGGCCCCTGGGTTGAAAAATTAAATGTATTAGGTGGTAAATCTAGACGATATACCATACCCAACAGTGAGGATATAAGTAATTCCTTTCAATATACCCCACTACATAATAATTATAAAATCATGGTGGGGGATGATCCCTCGCTTACCTCTTCATAAATTTTCAAATCTAGAAGGTTGCAGGGATCATCCCTTGTTGCATTATTAACGACCAACGAATATCATCGCATGTTTTCTCCTATATTCCACGTGAAGACCCTACAAAAAAGTCCTAAATCTTGAGCAAGAAATGTATTTTGACTTTCATCTTCTGCTGGATTCCCTTCTGGCATGTAGGGTGGAAACTAAGACTATAACATATACTACTAGATATTCTACTTCCCACCAAATTGCATTACTCCAAGTGAAATATTTGCTATCTCTCCTTCATCGTGTGTGATTCCTACTCATTTATAGTGGTATGTGTTACCATTTGTTGGCATTAATGTGAGTACCCTGAATTCAACAAGTGAAATCATCCTTCATTTAGGGTGGTGTGAGAAACTATCACCTAGAGTAGTGTGATCACCATTCGTTTCAAAACATTGTGATCACACTAACTTGATTTGGTGTGAACTATCCTTCGAGTTAAACATTTCCATTTCTATTCATTTATATAGTATCATGTACCTTCATTTGAATAGGGTGAGTTACCTTTACATGAATAGGTGTAAGTGTCTTTGTTTAAAAAAGTGCTCCATTGTTGTGATCTACCATTCTTTCAAAGCATTACAACTTTTTTCGTGGGAACAAATTTGATTTCTTTCATTCATATGAGTGTGAGTAACCTTCATTTTTTTGGTAAGGGAATGACTTAACCACAAGGCTACAATTTCCTCATCCAAAAATCTACAAACATAGTTGTTGAAAGGGTGTGAATTCCTTTAACCTCATGTTGTGATTACCCCTTCACATTAATAGGTTAAATTTGATATTAAAGGTAATTATTGTGACCAGTCTATATTACTATTGATTAATGGTTGTGATTGCATTGAAGTGGATAAGTAAAAGGTTGGACCACTCTCACAAGCATAATGATAGATTTAAAAAAAACACATCTCCCATGTTGTCCCCCTGGGATACCCATACAATTTTGTTTTTGACCTCTAGTTCATAGCCCCAATATCTCAATTAAAACCATTCATTCAAGGGAATGTATTTTATCTTCCCCTTCATCCCAAGGTGCCTTGGGTTTCCCTTTTGGTCCATTAAGAAAGACACCTAATAAGTCCCAAAACCCCCTATGATAAGCCATTCTCACATAAGAAACCCTTTGAAGGGTCAATCACACATGAAAATATTGAGTATGGGTCAATCACGAATCCCAACATCCATCTTTTCAATTTCCATTTTTTTTTTAAACCTAAAGGAAGTGTGGCAATATCGATGAAAGTTCGTCACACTTTGCCACAATTTTGCGTTGCACATATAACATCTGTGTCATAAATTTTTTCTCTGCCAAACATTTGTGTCGCTATTGCCACACTTTTTCGTCGTAACTTTCCACACTTTTCCGTCGCACGTATGGCATCTGTGTCGTAATCTGTTGGTAAGTTTTTTACTTTGGCACTATTTTTCGTCCCTATTGCGATGAATTTTCTTCGCTATTGCCACGCTTTATAAGGTAAACCTATCTTGAGGATGATGACACGTGGAGGGATTATTTTGTCACTGTTTCCACGAATAACTGGTTCGTGGATATAGTGATGAAAAAAGTTCCACAAAAAATAGTATTTGCTTTCGTGGAAAGTGTGACAGATATGTGTGGCAATAGCAACGGAAAAACGTGGAAAATTTGGTCATATGTAGTAGTGCCAAGTGTTTATTATACTACAATGAAACCAAGTATCTTCCCTCCTAACTAGTTTGGATATGTATCTAAATCACAACTTAGAGACCCTAGACATTATCAATGCCCCCTTATATGTACATCACGTTCCTTTTGTGACTTAATACTTATTTTTTTCTCAATTATATATCATCCCATAATGTGGGGATGTCCATTCTTAATGTCCTTCGATCTTGTATGTATCAACTAAACTCACTGCTAAATTTTTGAAGTGATTTATTCGAGGATTAGCCTGGATAGAAGGCCTAGTCTTGTCTTATGACATCTTATCTCTTCCTCTGCCTACTCAGTGTCGCTTGATCATTGCCACCACGTTCTACATTTATGTGAGGATTAGAAGTATGATGGTTAAATACATGGTATTCGACCTAGGATCCTATCTTAACATGATTCTCCTTTGTAGTTCTTGTTCTTTAGGCCTGAGTAGCCTTTCTCCAAACAATCATATTTCTTCTTTTTCAACAGTGTTGGATAAACAATTGTAGGACCCTTTCCCCTTGAGATTACCCTCAAATCTCATACACTCCATTCTCTTACATGTGTTCTTGTTCAAGAGTTATGTTAGTAAAGATCCAAATTTTGCAAAGCATTGGGAAAATGTTGAGGCTAGAAGACCTGATTTGGAAGGCTCTAGGACAATGAGGGATAAATTTTGAGAATGTGGACAAAGAATTAGGCCTAAGGGGATTGAATTAAGGTGAAAGGGGATTAAAAATGGGCACATGAACCTAAAAATGAGCTTAATATCCCATCGGGAAGGAAAAGGGGCCTGTCGCGACCTCGAAAGTTTTTAAAAAATCATTGGCAAGGGGCTATATCCAAGACCAAAGAGCGGGGGCATTGTGCGCCAAAGACATCATGAAATATGGGAAATCAATGGCCCTCGTTGCATGTTGCATCACGAAAATTCAAGGGCATTAAAGTTCCTTTGGTGATGCGATGGTGTTTTACCCTATAACATGCATCCCTTTTTCATTGACATCACATTGCNTCAACGGCCCGCGTTGCACATCACATTATGAACATGCAAGGGCATTAACGTTACTTTGGCAATGCGATGGTGTTTTACCCTAGAAAATGCATCCCTTTTTCATTGGCGTCGCATCGCCCGAAGCAGCGGGGAAACCACCATCATCGGCATGCAAAGTTGTTTGTGGTTTTTAGGAAAAAATTACATTTCCCCCATGACATGATGCACACTCTAGAGCTAACAAAACACCCCATGGAATTGACATGTCACACTGTGGTGGACCTAAAGATTGACAGAGGACAAGTGGACCTGCCAACAAGGCATCCACTGAGACCAATCGACAGCGACCACGTGGACAAAAGGGACCCACTGGAAATTACAAAGGGAACCAATGGAAGACCCTAAGCCCGATGACATGTGTCTTGTCACTTGTACCACATAGATTCCACCTTGGACCAATAGGAGGCCTCCACATGTCTATGGGTTCCTGGTGACATCATGCATGATGTCACTCAAATTGTGTGCCATTACAAAATTCAAAGGCTTCCACCAATGATATGGCGACGCATGGCACTTGGAAATTTAAATAGGAACAAAAAACCCTCATTGATCATTATTATCACTACATCCAAAGTGCCAAGTTGACATCTGAGCTCTTGAAGCACTATGATAGTGCCCTCTTGTACAACTTCCAATGGTAAAAAATTGGACCTATGAACTCGCAAAGGCCCCTACATTCATTTTTTACAATTAATATTACTCCTAAGTTGGTAAAATGGCCACTGTCTCAAGCCCTAACAAACTTAAATCATCCAAGAAACCCATCCTAGCTGATGAAACCCTGATTGACAAAGATAATGACATCTTTGACCCGGTCTTATCATTTTCAGACTTATGTCCAATCATTCAGAATGCTCAAACCAATGCAAACAACAACCAAGATTACTTACACCTGTGGGAATTGAACCTGGCCCAATCTAGAATCCCATAAACCTTCAATTTCCTTGAGCTTCTCCACAGGTGCGATGCCAATTATCAATATAATGAAGGCAAAGTGGTGTCTATAAATTGATATAAAATTATTTGCACCATATCACAAGACTCCCTAGCCAAAATGCTCCATTTTCCTGATGCCCTTATGAAAATTTGGAAGACCATACCTTAGAGGCCAAGTATCAAGATCTATCTCAGTTTGAGAAAGAAAGTATTTTAGGTAATATATTAGCCCATGACCAATTACTCTACTTTTTTTCAAATCCAACATGTTTCCTGAAATCACCAGACAAGTTGTGTCCATAATTTTTGAAATCCTAGGGTATGAACATGACCGATTATTTGATGAGGTTATTCTTGGCCTTTTCTCTCTTCTATGGCCCCCATAATCCATGAATATGCCAAATTTTGACTACTTCTAGATCCTAGAGGAATTCATGCAAGCTCAATACGAAAATTTTCATATACCAGATCTTTTATATACCAATATTACCTGGTGTACCTCATCATGTCTCAAAACCACCAATATTTTTAGGTTTGGGGAATAAAAATTGCATATTAAGCTATAAAGTTTAAACCAATCACTAAATGGACCCCTGAGATGAAGAAACATGAGAAAAGTAGAGGTTTTATCCTTTATGTCAACAAACACATGAATACAATTTACACTTTGATACATGGTGCACCACTTCCAAGAGTAATACATGAGATAAGGTGGATGTTACAACTGAGCAAGTATACTAGGATAGGGGATTGGTACCTAGTTGAAGACCATACTATCATCAGGGTATATGGCTTCGAGAAAGAACCCTACAAGCTCTATATCTTCTTGACACCAAGGATTTTTGTCTTGGAATGTATTAGGAAAAGACTGTTGGCATATCACATCCTCTTTCCTCTACACAGAAAGTTCATTACCTTCCCTCTACCACAGAAGGTTGGTCCCCTTTTGGTTTAGCAAAGGATAGATTTTTCTGCAACATAAGAATATCCCAAGTAGTTTGAATTTGACAAAGGGGAGGGATGGGTTTATGACCCATGTGGTGTCATCTCAACAAGGAAGCCAACCTAAAAGCACCAGCCCAATGATTTGGTGGAAAATAATGCAAATATTGATTCCTAAGAGGAAATCAAAAATATCCTAGGAAGTGGGATCCCCATCCAAGATGCCTCATCAACGCAGACCAACACAATCCAGATTACCTAACCTGTAAAAAGTGTTGGTACCATGTTTTTCCATCTAGAAAGATTCTAAACCTATGTCCTTTTTTTATTAATATCTCTCTTTTTGGCACATTTTCCATCCATATTAGCCTCATAAATACATTCCAAGGCATATCATGGATTTTCTTATTTTATTTTTAATTGTTAAAAATCAACAAGTAAAAATAGTAAAAAATTGGATTTTATCAATAATTGTGGGAACAATTCAGTTCTTGTAATTTGTCGTTCATATAGATGTTTGTAGGTTGAGTTGGAGGAAACCGACGTTTGGGTCTTGATCCTTGTCTTCATACCATGATGTGTGTCCTCTTGGATGTGGGAAAAAGAACAAGAAAACCTTCTTTCAATGCTTAGTCAACGCGGGCACCAACAAGCAATTTCACAATAGAAAAACCAAAGATCTAATCTTATTCTCGAAATCATGAGTCATCACCCAAATAAGGGTCGAATCATCATATCCAGGAGCTAGTTATTTTCATCATTATTCCATGAGAGTATTTCTAGGATGAATTGTTACATTTCATTTTGTATAAATAAGCTAAATATGAAGATTTGAGGGGATTCAAATTTGGAGACATAACTTTTGAATCTAAGTTCGTAAACAGTCTTATGCTTAATAGAAGAGCCTTGACTTCCTTTAGCTATTTGTCTTTTTCTTGTTCATGAGAAAATCTTGGAGGGCTCCCTTTCTTTGGTCCATGTCATTGTTGTACATTGTTGTGTATATTTTTGTTTTTTGTAGCTTCTTACTTGGTAAACTATTTCATTCTTTTGTTTATATATCAACTCTTTAGTTTTAGATTTAACATTATGATTTTACTTCAGTTTTTGCTTACAATCTACAATTGATTTAATTGTTATGTGATTGATTAAGCTTTCTTCTAATCTATAACTTTCATAATTGAAATAGTGTATTGCTGCAAAAACCTACAATCATTGAGGTCACATAGCTTTGCATCCTACATTACTACCAATGAGACTATGATAAACCTAGATTGAAGAAGTCAAAATTTAGTTTAAAATCCTTGCATTTGAATGACTGTTTGACATCCTTCCAATCTGCAATTCTCACAAGCCAATAGATTATTGTTGAAGAATCCAACAATCATTGTGGCAATATAACTTTGCAACTTGATTTCCACCAGTGAGGTTGTGATAATTATGAGATTGAAAGTGTTAGATTTTAATCTATAGTCTTTCCATTCTGTATGTGTGTTAAAACATTCTTTTCAACCTCTAAAATTCACAAGTTTATAGAGTATTGTTACAAGAGCCTTCTCTTGTAGAGGCATTGAAGTTTTATAACCTGATTTCCTACCAGTGGAACTATGACAAATTTAGGTTGAAAGAAGTAGTTCTTGTTTTAAGTCTTATAGATTAAGTTAGATTTCATTTTCCTTTTAAAATCTAGTCAAAATATTTCATTAATAGTTGATGATCATTTTCAAGTTTGGATTTCATTCTTAGTTTAAAGGATTTTAGAACAAGTTTCAAAGCTAATTCCCTCACATGCAATGATTGTGCCTCACAATTTTACAAACCCTGGATTGACATAATAGTGTCCCATTTATGCAAATAAATTAGGCTGACATTTTTGGCATCATTGTTGGGGAGGTGCTACAGGAATTGGTTTTGAAATATTTAGTTTTCATTAAGAAATAAAAAATATATAAAGAGGTTTTTTGTTTGTTCACGCATTTAAGACCAAGAGGAGCGAAGAAGGTAACCTTGAAGGTAAGAACCTACACACCCACTTTAGTGAGTATTCATGAGACCTAGTCATGTGTAATTTACATGAATAGATTAGTTAGGCCTAGAGATAGTAAAGGTAGGTTTTTTAAATCGAAAAAAGAAGTTGTTCCAGAAAAACCAAAAATCTCGAAAAAATCAAAACCCCCCACAAAACACCTACTAAATCATATCCACAACCATCTTCTAAACCATCTACAAAACCACCTACTACATCATCTACACAACCGTCCATTAAATATTTTACCAAACCACCTGTCAAAACATCCACAAATCCCCCTATTACTAACATTCTTGTAGATAATAAGAAGGATACAAGGTAACATATTTTTTCAGAGAGCTCAAACCAGACACAAACGGAATAAATTGTTGAACAATTTGAATATCTAGCAGAAGGTTGGAGTAAACAATTTTGGATATTTTTGGATTAATAAAATGGTTGATAAAGAATCTCATGTAGGAGGCAGATGAACAAGGGGTGGAGGTCGAGAAAGAATACCAGAAGGAGGAGGAGGAGAAAGAGAAAGATGTTTGAATGATGAAAGGGATGGAATAGGAGAAGAGGAAGAAGAAGTTACTTTCGATTTTCCTATCCTAGACGTACCTACAACATTTGTAAATGAGCTAAGGATGAAAAACATTCCACCTTTAGTTATTCCTAACTTTCATGGTATAGCATTTGAATAGCCTGATGCATTTTTGTTTTAATTTGATATTTGATTTCACACATTTGGATATATTGATGATGCTCACAAGGTTTGTTTGTTTCCTGCCACTTTGAAGGGAACTACTTTAAAATGGTTTATCGTACTAGGATAAAATACCATTGGACATTGGGACACCATGATAATTTTTTTGCTTAAGAAATATCAAGCTTATTCAATACCTCGGGATTTCAAAGAAGACATTTCCAGGATGGCTCAACAAGAGGACGAGAACTTATAGGACTATCTGGAGAGACTTTTGTACAATTTGCAAAAATCAAAACATAGTTCTTTAAATTTTTATATTAATTGTACTACATTTTTAAAAGGAATTCATGATTAATATATTGGTATTCTTAACCTCATGGGATATGGTGATGTTTCATCATTACCATTTGAACAAATTGTTGAAATGTGCAAGAAGTATTCTAGGGGTAGAGCTAAGGCTAGAACACAGGGTCTCCACTCAATAAACCTATGACATAGCATGTTCGTTTGTGGAATATTAAATAATACCCCTAATTTCACTAGATATTGATAAATACTTCCCCAAATCCTTTTGTTTAACCTCCCCTCCCAGCGCATTTTTCCAATAAATAAATAAAAACTATTTTTATTAGATATCCCTTATTTTTACCAAATACCCCTTTTATACCTCCTGTTGCGCCTCCTTTGTCACCTAAATGAGCAAAACAGAGGTGCTTACAAGATTAGTTGGGTTAGCTAAGCAAGACAACTGTAAAGGAAAGGGTTAGAGAAAGAAATATAAAAGAACAAACTAAGAATTAAACTAAGAAATAAAAGAACAACTAAACTATTGAACATAAAGACATAAGAACAAAAAACCAATAAGACTCATGTCACCAATGGCAAGGATTATATTAGTGAAAGAAAACACCAAGAAGAAAGAGGACTATGGATCCCTTCTTCCTCCAAGGGAGGGCTCTTGGACCCCCATAACTAAGCTCTTCTTACAACTTTGAATGAAATGGTGAAAGAATCCCAAGCTAATCCACTCAAGAGGTGAGATGGATTGCCCAATGTAATGGTGCTAGTATACTCTTGATGAGAATAGAGGATTCCTCAAGAGAATATCAACAACATAACTTTGCTAATGAATTCCTTGAAAATGAAGTGCACCCATGGCCTTGTTTTATAACACCTCTTTGAGGTATTGTGGAACCAACTTGTAGTGTGAAAAGAGGCTATTTGGGGCATTTTAAGGTCTTTGACCAGCCACCCAGTCGGATTCAGCCAAGATTTGGGTGTCAAATCAACTTGGAAGCTGAACCAGAAGTGGGTGGGAGGCCGACCAATCTCATAAATGCGTCATTCTCAGGTGTGCGGGGCTTTTAGCGACCACCGTCGCGCATCGTGCACATCCGTGCTTTTAATGCGTTTCTGGATCGTGCATGTGCGCGCATGCCCTCTGTAGTCATAATGCACCTTAATTTTATCATTGGTTTTATAGTTTTGGACCTTTTGGAAATGATTTTGTGGTAATTTTGGTCCATGGGTGACCTCATAACTGTTTGACGATGATGGATTTTTGTAACCATTTGCAGACGAAATTTCAGTGATAACAGGTGCCCCCTGATGGATGAGGTTAGGAGCATACGTATAGCCGAAATTTGTCAATGTTTCTTCTACTGAGAGTGTCGTTGTAAGAGAGAGTGATAGTGAGAGTATCAAGAGTGACCCGTTGGAGGGAGAATGGAACCTGTGGAACCCAACCTTCCATAAGGTGTGTAAAAGTAAATTGTGTACAAACGAGGCGGGCATGCCCCATGCTCGCGTCATGGAACTCAAAAAAGAATGGTGTTGTATAGTAACTGAAATGGTGTGTTGATGTAGACAACTGCAACACCCTCAGGGGCGGTCGTGATAAAGGCAGAAGACAATTCTACGAAGGAACATACTCTGAACAGTAGGCAGTGACACCTGTAAGAAGTATCACAGATTCTATAGGCATTGATAGCCCAACCAAGTTTAGAGGTCTTCGACAAACATAAGAAATAACTGCAATAGTCGCAAAGTAAGACCCACCATAACATGAGAAAGTGTTGAAGTTGAATGTTATGGGGGTCAAAGAAAACAATGAGAAATTGTGGTTCTTCCTGTGCTGTCCGAGACCTCTCATTGGAAAGGTAATGAGAGTCAATATACTATCGCCCTTCTGGAAACTGTGCTGATGTCGAAAAAAGGGGGACGTGACTCCAAGAAGCAAAGGGCTTCGTGAAATCTACTAGGTGAGGTTAGGAACTGGAGTAGGTACATGGACGAAGTCAATATGTATGAAGAATCAATACTGCCCTTGGTTGGGGGAGTATAAGACGTGGGATACGTTGTGCCAGAGGCAGGACAAAGTGGACAAACTCAGAGAGCAGAGGTAAGTGGCCTGTGGGATACTCAGAGTATATGGATGATGTCAATAGGAGTAGATGATAAGGAGTGCCCCAACCAAGGGCGACATGGGTTGCGTTTTCTAAAAAAGGGAAGAAGGTCGCCAAAGGGGACGACAAAAAGATATGTAAATGATGGAAACAAAGGCTTTTTACAATATATAAAGAATAATTTAAGATGAGTGTACAAATATAGAAATGGGTGCCCCAGTGTCATATGGTTGAGCTGGTGAGGGAACAATGTGCTTGGAGAACTGGTGAAGGTTGGGGGCCCCATGGGTGGGTTTTTGTATGAGGTAGATGGGATGGAGGGAAATTTGCAGAGGGGCAAAATGATTGTGGATGAAATGGAGGGTTAATGATACTGCAGAGGCATAGGAAAAATAGAACCTTGAAGAGATAACCTGGGAGTCCATTGGGAAATCTATCAAAATGAGGAGAAGGAGTATGTGGCTGATTCACGACATGATGTAAGACTATCGAGACTCCCATCCCTAAAGGGTTGAAAAACAACATGAGTGTCAAAGTGCCAAAGGGTGCTATGAATGGGACAATTCATGTGGGGGAGAGTGCTACTGGGTAGCAGTACCTAAAATGCAATGGAGGTGTCAGTACTGCAGAGCCGGAGATGGGGATCCTAAAGGCAAATTTCAGAGGGTGTGACTGGAGATGCAATTGAAATTCAGAGGGAATGATTACATGCCAGTGTTGATTATATACCTGAAGGGGTTGTGTTGATGTATGATGACCAAGTACCTGCACACATGAAAACCAAATACCCGACATGAACAATATCTGAAGAGAATCGAACATACAAGCATTTATTTGATAATTTTGAACATGAGCATGCGTACCTGGACGGGGTATGAAAAAATGGTGCCCCAGGGGCTAAGGATAAAAAATGGCCCAGGGACTGTCTTGATGTAGATGATGAGATGCTGATCCCGTGGCTAAAGACGGATCTAAAAACGGACACCCGGAGCTCCCAGAATGGTTTTTGGAAGTTTGGCGGAAAGGCCTATATATAGTTGTAGGGCCCACATTGCCACCTCATTTGTACTTGCTGTCAGAGTGACTGGACGAGAGGTATTCAAAGGAGATTTGGAGATTCCGAGAGAATGAGGTAGTTGAGTCAGGACCAGCGAGCTTCATGTTAGTAGTCTTATCTTCCTGCATAGAAGTAGGTTTTCAATTTGTGGGCAGGGCCTGTATGGAGGGCCGTACATGGGTTTTTATGGGTGTGGGCCCCCCAATGCGTGGGCGATTTGGAAATATGTGTGCACGGGTGCATGCCTATTATTCGGATAGCCGTGCATGGGTGCGCCTATAGGGGGGACAAAGGAACCCATGGTATGCGCGCCTGTTTGCTACACAGTTGCACATGGTATGCGCGCCTGTTTGCTACACAGTTGCGCATGGGTGCATGACTGTGTAGTGGACAGGCGCACTGTGATGCGCGTCTGTGTTCGTGACAGGGGCACATGGAGGCGCCCCTGTAGGGTGGACAGGTGCGCACACATGCGTGCCTGTGGGATGGACAGGTGCACATGCATGCGCACCTGTGGGGTGAACAGGTGCACATATGTGCGTGCCTGCGGGTTAAACAGTCGCGCCTTGGGGGCAAGGTTGATGGGTGCAAAACTTATCTTTTTTGGAGATTTTAATGTGTTTTATGATCAATATGGCTGACCTAGGACTGTATTATGTGGTTGTAGGTGATCATTTTGCATGATGCCGGTCCATTGGCGAGAGCGGGACTGGTCACAATTGAGGGATGCCATGGCTATTGAGGAGCTGGGGGTTCGTGCCACTTTGGCAGCCTGTGGGCTGCTGAAGTTCTTCGAGTGCCCATTGATACGGGCGCAGGAGTATCTTCTGCAATTTTTGATCCGGATGTGGAGTTTGAATCTACATTGCTTTATGGTGCGAGGAGAGCAGATTGCCTTCACTGCGGTGGAGGATGTATACTTTCTGACTGGGATCCCTTTTCAGGGAACGCCCCTACCGACGGAGCCTATGTTACCTGCGGACGTGCAGTTATCTACCTTGGGCCGGAGGTATTGTTCGAGGGAGAACTTCATGTCAGGCTCCGTAGTGAGTATCGGGGCGATGGATGCTTTAGCTCATCGCTGTGTAGCAACGATGATTGTGAGGGTATATGGGTCCCTCGTGATTCAGCGGATTAGTGGTGGTCAACTGAGGGTTATGGGGAGGGCACTGGCCGGAGAGAATTTTCCTGGGGTTTTATGCTGCATGCCAAGATGGTAGGGAAACTGGATAGATGTCGGACTGCGGAATCATGGGACTTTGCCGTTGGGTCCATATTGGTGGCCTGTTTTTTGGAGAGGGTGCCAATGTTGGGCCCTAGAGTTTTATTGGGCGCACCTGGTGCGCGAGAGCCGCGACTGAGGCGGTGGTCGACGATTTTGATTCACCACGGTGGTGGTGAGGGCAACCATTTTTTCATGGCTGAGGCAACACAGGTGTGGCCAATCTGTTGTGCCTCCTTTGTCACCTAAATGAGCAAAACAAAGGTGCTTACAATCTTAGTTGGGTTAGCTAAGAAAGACAGCTGTAAAGGAAAGGGTTAGAGAAAGAAATATAAAAGAAAAAACTAAGAAATAAAAGAACAACTAAACTATTGAGCATAAGGACATAAGAACAAAAAACCAATAAGACTCATGTCACCAAAATGGAAAGGATTGTATTAGTGAAAGAAAACACCAAGAAGAAAGAGGACTATGGGTCCCTTCTTCCTCCAAGGGAGGGCTCTTGGACCCCCACAACTAATCTCATCTTACAACTTTGAATAAAATGGTGAAATAATCCCAAGCTAATCCACTCAAGAGCTGAGATGGATTGCCCAATGTAATGGTGCTAGTATACTCTTGATGAGAATAGAGGATTCCTCAAGAGAATAGAAACAACATAACTTTGCTAATGAATTCCTTGAAAATGAAGTGCACCCATGGCCTTGTTTTATAGCACCTCTTTGAGGTATTGTGCAACCAACTTGTAGTGTGAAAAGAGGCTATTTAGGGCATTTTTAGGTCTTTAACCAGCCACCCAGTCGGATTCAGCCGAGATTTGGGTGTCAAATCAACTTGGAAGCTGGACCAGAAGTGGGTGGGAGGCCGACCAATCTCATAAATGCACCGTTCTCAGATGTGCGTGGCTTTTAGCGACCACAGTCGTGCATCGTGTGCATGTGCGCTTTTAATGCGTTTCTAGATTGCGCATGTGTGCGTGCGCCCTGTGTAGTCATAGCACACCTTAATTTTATCACTGGTTGTATAGTTTTGGACCTTTTGGAAATGATTTTGTGGTAATTTTGGTTCATGGGTGACCTCATAACTGTTTGACGATGCTAGATTTTTGTAACCATTTGCGGATGAAATTTCAGTGATAACACCTCCCAATACCTATAAACTCCCACATACCCTACATCCTCCACCACCCCCACCCGCCCCCCTTCTCCCCCCATATATTGACTCTATTTTGCATAATTTTAAAACTCCCTTTATGAATGAATGTGATAAGATCTTGGTCAATAATGTGAAGCCCCTATGGGATGGAAAAGGACAAAGAGATGTTCTTTCCAAAGTCACCAAATCAACTATTAGGATTATAAAAATGGAAGAATTAGGAAATTTGTTGGAGATCTTCAAGACTAGTCTTTTAAGTACAATAGGTTCTCAAATTGATACATTAAGAGATAAAAAGAATCAAGAAGAAAAAAATGAAGTCTTATCAGTTTTTTGCCCTAAATGTAGGAAAAATCATCCACCAAATGATTGTTCATTGGATAGTATTCAAGTTTGTGGCATTTGTGCAAAAGATCATTAAATAGAAAATTTTCCATCACTGTCAGGACTCAGATCAGTTTATAAAGGTGAAAGTGGAGTAAAAAAATCTCTTTACTATGTTGCACCAAGAAGACCATGATAGCCACACACACTAGGTATGTCTCAATATCCTGTTCAAATTTTTTCTACATATTCTAATCCAAATTCTGTACAAAATGCATGGAATTCCCTTATGCCTTTGAATGCATGGTCTCCTCATCAGGTCCAAAACGAACCCCATAAACAAGGTTGGAAATGACCCACTTATGGAAACCAACCTCTCTATAATCCTCGACAGTCATATCAGTGATATCAACAATCATATTTTCAACAACCATATCAACAAAAATATTTTCATTTTCAACAACAACCACATACATAGCAACAATAAGTTCCATCCACTCAATATCCACAACTAACTCAACAACCATATTCCATACCTCCTCCACCACAAATTACTCAACCACACTAGCTACGGTTTCCTTCTAACCAACCACAACCCATACCAAATCAATTACCATCCCAATCAATGGCCAATCACAATAATAAAGTGGAAAGACCTATTTATAATGTTGAAGGAGGAACATTTCCCACATATGCAATTGTTTCTATACATGATATCCACTTAAGTTCTTGAAAAAAAATTCATAAGGAATCCCCAATACATATAGAAGAAAAAAAGAAAAAGAAGAGATTCCTAATAAAATTGGCACTACAATTGCACACAAATCAGTTGAAACTCAAAAGTTTCAATCACAATTAACCAAAACACATCCTTTCCTAGAGAGGTTATACTTGGAAAAATATATAAATCCCTCTGAGTATGATTTTTTCAATGAATTAAATAATATTTGTGTTAAGATTCCCTTATTAGAGGTTGTAAAGAATATACCAATCTATACCAAAACAATTAGTGAATTATGTCTTAAGAAATTAGGAAGAAAAAGAAAGGATCCAACAATAGTGCAAGCTGTTGGAAATTTATCTAGTCTAATGTCAACAAATAGTACAATAGAAAAACGTGTTGATCCAGGGGTACCGATTGTTACCATATTTATCCACAATATTTCTATTCTGAATGTTTTAATTGACTTATGCACATATATTAATGCAATGACCATCGAAACATTGCAAAATCTGAATATATGTAATCTTTGACCTACACCCACAATATTGGAAATGGAAGACAGATCTCGAGTAAAACCTGAGGGTGTAGTAGATGATATCATTGTATCTTTGTATTCATGGGAGTATCTTGTATATTTTGTAGTTATTCAATCTAAATCTAACTTCAGAGGACACCCCTTAATACTTGGAAGACCTTTTTTATCCACAATTGATGCTCTCATTAGTTGTAGACCAGGGAATATGACTATTTCAAAGGAAAATGAAAGTATGCAAATGACACTTTATCCACCTGCTAGATCTATAAATGAATTGGAACAAATGTCATGGTTTGAAGAAACAGACTCTGAGGAAGAAATTGTTCATTATTTTTGAAATATTGCTCAAGCTATAAATTTCAAATAAGAGAATGATGAAAATTTACTCGATCATTTCATTTCCAATCCATATTCTATAGAGAAATTTGAATCTTCTAAACAAATTTCCATTAATGATCTTTTGGAGCAAATTTTTCAGGAAAATAGTACAGTGAATTCTTTACCATCTTTATTTCAAACTATATTTCATGTAAACACAATATCATATTCTCACAGTAAATTCATTGAAATTTTCCCTGGTAAATTTCTAAACATTAACTCTACTTTGGAAAAATATCAAGAAGAACGGTTAATTCAAGTATTGCATAAATATTCCAAAGCATTCACCCGAGACTACACAGATATGAAAGGTATCCATCCATATACTTGCACACATCATATTTATATAGAGGATAATGTCAAAATCGTTAGTCAACCACAAAGAAGGATGAATCCAATGCTAAAAGAGGTAGTGGAAGAACTTTATAAATTGCTAAAGAAGACTTTATCTATCTTATCTCATATGACCAATGGGTTTCTCCCATGGTGGTAGTACCCAAAAATAATGGAAAATGGTGAATATGTGTGGAATATCGAGAATTTAATAAAGAAACTCTAAAAGATTATTTTCCTCTACCCTTCATCGACCAATTCCTAGACACATTAGTAGAAAATAAATGTTTTTCTTTCCTCGATGGATTTAGCGGCTACAATCAGATGAAAATAGCTTTGGATGACCAAGAAAAGACAAGATTCACATGTCCCTAGGGTATATGCATATAAAGTACTACCCTTTGGATTATGTAATGCACCGACTACATTTCAGAGGGTATTCTTAGCTATTTCTTCTGATTTGATACATGAATGTGTAGAAGTTTACATGAATGAATTTTCAATGTATGGAGATTATTTTGGAAATTATTTAGATAATTTAGAAAAGGTTCTAATCAGATGCCTAGAAACAAATCTAGCACTCAGTGATGCAAATTGAAGGAATTGTGATTGGACATCATGTGTCTCTTGTAGGGATAAAAGAAGATCCAACCAAGATATAAATCATTCTCAAATTGTTAATTCCATCAAATCAACGAGATGTTAGAATTTTCTTAGGCTATGCAAGCTATTATCATCAATTTATAGAAAATTTTATTCAAATAGCCTTGCCTTTGTTTAGGTTACTTGTGAAAGATGTTGAATTTTGTTGGGATATTGATTACCAATTTTCTTTTCAAACTCTTAAAGAATTTTTTTTATCACCACCAATATTGAGGGGCCCAGATTGGAGCTTACCATTTCACATCTCTACATATGCATCTGATACAACAATGGGAGAAGTTTTAGGTCAAAAGGCAAACCTTCTAACCTATGTTATTTATTTTATCAATAAAAACTTATCTCCAATTGAACTCAACTATACAATGACTGGAAAAAAACTGTTGGCGGTTATTCATCGTATAAATAAGTTTCAACATCACATCATCGGATATGAAGTTTTTTTCCACACATATCATTCTTCCATTAGGTATTTAATGAATAAACCAATTACTATGGTAGAATAATAAGATAGTTATTATTATTACAGGAATTCAACATTATTGTCATAGATTGACCTGGAAAGGACAATAAGGTGGAAGCCTTTCTTTCTCGCATTAATAATCCTTGTTAGCAGATTATTTCCCAGATGAGCATTTATTTTCTATATCTACTAAATCTCCATGGTTTTCATATATAGATAATTACTTAGCTACAGGGAAGTTACCATTACACTTTTCATCTAAAGAGAAAAATAGGATAATTGAACTAAGTGCTAAAAACTCATGGGTCAAAGGAGATATTTTCTACACATGAGTAGATTTGATACTACGTAGGTGTGTTAGAGAGGATGAATTCTTTGATCTTTTAAAAGAATGTCATGATGAATCCTATTGTGGAAATTTTGCAGATAAAAGAAATACTTATAATATACTTCATCTCGGATACTATTGGCCAACTTTATTCAGATATGCCAATAAGTATGTGAAAATTTGTGATAGTTGCCAACAAATGGGTCGGCCAAAAGAAGTAGATGAGATGCCCCTACAGCCTCAAGTTGTTGTGGATACTTTGGAGAAATGGGATTTGGATTTCATAGGTCCCATGAATCCCTTGTCTAAAGTAAAAATATACATATTGGTTTGCATTGACTATGTCACACAGAGGGTGGAGGAAAAATTTGTATCACGAGCAACTGAGCAATCAGTAGTCAATTTCCTATTTGAAGACATTTTTGTCAGATTTGGAGTTCCAAGGGGAATTTTTACTGACCAATGAGAACAATTTACTTCAAATCTCGTGAAGGAGATTGTTGAAAAATACAAGATAAGACACCATAAGTCCACTCCCTATCATCTGCAAGCTACATTTCAAGTGGAATCTACAAACAAACTCTTGGAAGCAATCATGACAAAGATACTCCAACTCTATTGGAAAGACTGGGAAGATAGGCTTCAAGAAGCTTTGTGGGATTAGCGAAGATCATGGAAGAATACCACTAGTTTTACCCCTTATGAACTAGTGTATGGTAAGAAATTCCTACTTCCTATTGAATTTCAAATTCATAATTTTATAATTGTAATTGAACTAGGAATGGACTTGACTGAGGCTCAAAAACAAAGAATGATGCAACTGTATGAGTTAGATGAGATCCAAAAATATGCTCTACAACAAACTACTCTGATTCAGAAACAAAGGACAAGGTGGCACGACAAGTTTATCAAGAAAAGCAATTCAAAGTTGGTGATTGGGATTTGCTCTTTGACTCCAAATTCAAGGATTTTCGGGGCAAATTCACCACTCATTGGCTTGGTCCTTATGAAATTCAAGAAGTGTTCGACAATGTTTCCATAAAGGTGAAGACAATTGATGAAAGTGGAGCTTCATTTGTGATCAATGGGCATAGGTTGAAACTCTACAACAAGCCAATAAGTCGAGATGATTTTATCTCCCAACTTTCTTGGTAAGAAGACATGCAAATTGTGGGGAAATGAAGTGATACTCCTACCCCTCTTTCATCTTGAATTCTACTTTCCAAAGAAAAAAAACATATAAACTAAATAAATAATAATAAACAGTTTAGTTGTGAAAACAATATCTTCTGGCACAATCTAAGCTTGAATTTTTGTTAGAAAACCAAGCAATTGGCTGAAAAAAATTCTCAATAAATGACCTACTAGATTTATTTTGTACATATGTAAGGCTAGACAGTTTATTTTTAAAAAAGATTCAATGAATAAAGAATGTGAAAACAAGTTTGGTAGTGAAAACCAGATTTATGGCATTATTAGACTTGAATTTCTCCCTAAAACCTAGGAAATTGGCTGGCAAAAATTCTCACGGGATTTACAGTTCAATAATTGAAAGATCTGATAAGATCTTGTACTAGCTTTTGAAATTTGTGATAAAAAACATAAATTATGAGATCATCTCATTGGGTTACATAGGTTATTTCAAGATAATTCTTAGCAACATAGTGTCCTTCATTTGCAGAAAATAATTTCAGTAGTTAGTATAAAATTTTGTAAAAGGTTTTATGCTTACTATATTACAAATTAGCATAGATACGAAGTATTCAAGAGGAGGCACCTTTCTTCCCAATTCAAAAATCAAGAATTTAAAAAAGGAAAAGGAAAAGAGAATTACATCAAAAGAGATTGTATAAGTACTAGCTACAAGATTACATCAACTTCAAGCATTCAAATTCAAAAAAAATGGTATAATCCAAGTTTGTTGTTTTAAATTATGATTTTGAAAGTAAAAATGAAATAAAAGTTACCTATATGATTTTAATCATATGTATGCATTTTTCTATCCTATCTATTCTAATCATATCACTATATCTATATGCCATTTCTACCGCATTTAAACCTACAATCATTCCCTTACCCTACTTCATTATCCATCTTTTAGTTCACTATCTAAACACTACCCAAACATACCAATTACTCCTTTATTTCGATCTTCACTCATTTACTTACCATTACCTCTCCATATATATTTCAAATTAGCCCCATATTTGTATTTTACTAACCTGACTTTACAAAACATAGAATTTTATGGTTTAACAGAGTAAGTCTCCCCCTTTGTTGAGTTGCAAATTTGAAATTTTGAGAACAAATATCAAACATATCTTCAACATATTCAGAACCGAACAAGCACCAGGTGGTAAGGCTTTGATTGCTAAAGACAAGAGCTCTAGGGTTTTGTTGTCAAAAGGAATAGTCTTCGTTTGCTAGCATGCAAGTCGAATTATGGTAAAACGGATATCAGTCATCCTTCCAGTGTACACAAATACAAGTAAGTAGGGTTTTGATTGTTGAAGACATTGTTTAAGGGTTTTATTGACAGAGATTTGAAGCCCGAATTTGAAGAACATGGATTGGAGAATAAATCTTTGAGGCCCGAAATTGGAATAAAAGAGTTTATAAATAGAGATGTGAGGAATTAAAATTGAATACCAAAGCTTGGAGAAAGAGGATACAGAGAAGACGGTTTCAAAGGAAATGGCTGTAAGGTTCGAACCAGTTGGGGTCGAGCTCGAGGGAATTCATTCATCCAGAGAGAAACGTAATTCTCAAGAGAGAGGGATAGATGGAATTCTTCAAAAAAATTGATGGACACAATGTAGAATTCACGAGGTCATTTTCCCAATCATTCAATTGTGAACAAGCTCAGGTAGAAAACTTAACCCTCCATATTTGTGAACACTTGCTATCACAAAATGCAGGGCTTCCACAATCTAGTGAAAATTGGCTTAAAATAAACCAATGGAGATGAGGGCATGGACACCATTGTTGTTGAGAAATAGGAAAAATAACATGTTCTGGGTAGCAGGGGTTCCAAGATTATGGTTAAAGGACCCCTGGAAATATATTTCCTTTCTTGTCCAAAAATATATCACTTGTGAAGGAAAATTTGGTTTCATTTTTCTATATCATATTATAATTTTTCTACATTTGAATGATGAAAAGCCATTGAATCTGCCTTATTACCTATTTCACAGTTTGAAAAAGATGTCCATAGTTATACAAAAGCAAACTAAAAACATCGACGGGTATTTATATCACCATGGGATAGTAAAAATGATAATTAAACATGAATTGATAAAGCCAGGAATGGTATGGTCAGAATGTTTTGCTGCAAATGAGTTTGAAAACATAGAATATGCTCCAGGAAATATATCCGATGATATAGTTGAATTTCAAGAGGTTCATGAAATTCCAAGGTAAATAATGGAAAAGAAGACACGAAGAAAGCGAAAAGTGAAAATAAATGAAGTTGGAGAATCTTCATTTCATCCAAAATTGACAAGAGCAATGACCAGAAGACTTGAAAGAAATGAGCAACAAGACAAAGGGTTTGTGAATATTTCTAAAAGACACAGGACTGGGTACTGTAGAAAAAAAATGCCGACCCCTGAAGTTGATGGAAGTCAACAGGATTTCTATCAATATTTAGAGAGAAAAGAGAAGGAAGCAAGAGAAATGTCCTCATTAGTTAATTTACCTTCTTCAACAAGAAAACTTCATCCAGTAGATATTGATAGGAAAGGTTCTCCAAATCAGGATCAAATGGAAGAAAACATGCATATTGAATATTCAGGACTAGGAGACAACCAGGTACCACTCTCCAATTTGATTTCAAATTCAAAATTGAAGAAGAAAAAGAGACAGGTCAGAGAGTTAAAAAGAGAAATCAAGGAAATGCAGGTCTTAGAAAGACACATAAAAAAGTGAAAATGAACTCTTAAATGAGATCAGTGTCAATATGAGGGATGAAAATGAGAAATCAAAGGAGGAACTGAAGATGCTAAAGGAGTCCAATGAAAAATTCATTCAAGAGCATACTCAAGCAACATGACAACCTTCCAAGAGGTATAAACGTAGGAAACCTATGAGTCTCAAACAAACAAATTGGAGGTAAAGGCTACAACTAGAAGATAAAAGAAATTTAGTAAGACTTCTACATAAAATGTGGATGTTTTACTTAGAGAAGATAGAGCAATCTAATAAAGAGGAGAAAAACAAATTTGTGAAAATTTTGATTTGCATGAGGTCATGCAAAAGATTTAGTCTGGGGGGAATGTTGGTACCCTGTTTTTCCATCTAGAAATCTTCTAAACTTATGTCCTTTTTTCCTTAATATCTCTCTTTTTGGCACATTTTCCATCCATCTTAGCGTAATAAAGACATTCCAAGGAATATTAGGTAATTTCTTATTTTATTTTTAATTGTTAAAAATCAGCAAGTTAAAATACTCAAAATTCATATTTTATCAATAATTGCAAGACGTTAAAATACTCAAAATTCATATTTTTATCAATAATTGCAAGAATAATTTAGTTCTTGTAATTTTTCATTCATCTAGATGTTTGCAGGCCGAGCTGGAGGAAATGAGCATGTGGATATCGATCCTTGTCTTCATATCATGGTGTGTGTCCTCTTGGATGCGGGAAAAAGAACCAAAAACCCATTGGTCAATGCACAGTCAACGCAGGCACCAACAAGCAATTTCACAGCAAAAAAATACGAGATTCGAGTTGATTCTTGAAATCATGAGTCATCGCCAAAATCAAGGTCGAATCAGCATATACAGGAGCTAGTTAGTTTCATCGTTATACCATGAGATTATTTCTAAGCTGAACTTTACATTTCATTTTATATAAATAAGCTAAATATGAAGCTTCGAGGGAATTCGAGTTTGGAGAAAGAACTTCTAAATCTAAGTTTGTAAACAGTCTTATGCTTAATAGAAGAGCCTTGATTTCCTTCAGCTAATTGTCTTTTACCTATGTGCGAGTCAATCCTGGAGAGCCCTCTTGCTTTGGTCCATGCCATTCTTGTGTATATTTTCATTTTCTGTTGTTTTTTACTTGGTAAAATATTTCATTCTTTTGTTTATATATCATCTCTTTAGTTCTAGATTTAACAATTAGATTTTACATTTGCTTGCAATCTACACTTAATTTAATTTTTAGATGATTTATTAATCTTTCTTCCAATCTGTAACTTTCAAAAGTCAAATAGTCTACTATTGCAAAAACCTACAATCATTGAGGTAATGTAGCTTTGCATCCTGGTTTACTACCAGTGAGACTATGATAAACCTAGACTGAAGAAGTCAGAATTTAGTTTAAAGTCCTTGCATTTGAATGAGTGTTTGACATTCTTCCAATATGTAATTCTCACAAGTCAATAGAGTACTGCTGAAGAAGCCAACAATTATTGTAGAAAAGTAACTTTTCAAATTGAATTTCCACCAGTGAGGCTGTGATAATTATAAGATTGAAAGTGTTAGATTTTAATCTATAGTCTTTCCATTTTGCATGTGTTAAAACACTCTTTTCAACCTTTAAAATTCACAAGTTGATAGATTGTTGTTACAAGAGCCTTCTCTTGTAGAGTCATTGAAGTTTTGTAACTTGTTTTCCTATCAATGGAGCTATGAAAAACTTATGTTGAAAGAATTAGTTCTTGTTTGAAGTCTCATAGATTAAGTTAGATTGCATTTTCATTTTAAAATCTAGTCAAAATATTTCATTAGTATTTGATGATCATTTTAAGTTTGGATTTCATTCTTAGTTTAAAGGACTGTAGAAAGGTTTCAAAGCTATTTCCCTCACATGCAGTGATTGTTCCTTGAAATTTTATCAACCCTGGGTTGACATAGTAGTGTCTCATTTGTGCAAATAAATTAGGGTAACAAAAAGGACATTCTCAGAGATGCAGTCTGGAATGGATGTAGAGTATCAATAGAACAAAAGGCCTAAAAGGGGTGAAAGAGTGGAAATAGAGGATAGTGTGATAGGGATCCTAGATAAAGGGAAGGGAATATTGCAAATAACTCAAGGGGAGAGTGAGATTGAGGCAACCCCTAAGGGACTAGCCTTAACTATTGAACATCTCTCCTCAGTTATGTTGTCAGCAAGAGGTATCAAGAAAACAATTGTAGGTGAAGGAAAGACAGAGAAAATCAAGCTTGGGTTACCACATCCCTGGAATGGAAATGGAGATATACTCCTACAAAAATAAATATCAGGATCTGCTAGAAAATAGAAGAAATGATGATAGCATATTTGACAAATTGGAAGGAGTTTTTATAGGACAATATGTCCTATAAATTCTTGTTAGAGACTTTGAAATATTGCATAATTTGAAGGGGATTTTCAAGAATATTCCTCAGCCATACTATGAGAGATACACAAATTTGGATGAGATGGTAAGAAATATGAATAAAATTGAGTATCCCATGGGAAAAGTTTGGAATCATATGTGCCAATTTTCCTATATCCCTTTGGCAAGGCAGGGAGAATCAAGTGGCACATGTTGTGATTCCTAAAGGGTAAATTTTGATAAATTAAATTGTTATGTAATTTTTTTTTTACTTGGGTGGGACCCATGACAAAACAGGAGATGGTTTGGAGGAATAAAGAGGAAGTAAGAAGATTCAAGAAGTTATTTTGGATGGGAACAAAGATATAAAGGAGAAATAAGGTGCACTTTTCAAGGGTCGACACTTCGGGGAATTGAAGAGTTTTTTATACTCAAGGTTGCAAGATCACAAATCTCAAGAACAGGTAAATGATGAAGGAAGAAGTCCTCAAGAGATTCATACACCATGATGTATTCAATCTATAGACTCCATATTCCCATTCTCTCATTGTAATTGTTTCTTCAAGTGAATCCATGTCCTCCATTCTTGCTATTTTAACATATCCATATTAATAAAATCTCATAGCAGCAGATTAGCACCACATTCAATATTATTTTGTGATGTTTTCTATGATATATGAAATGATTTCATCTTGCATGACCAATTCTTATCATTTTGCTTGATATATTTTGATATATGAAAAAGTTTCATTTTATGTTTGAATGTATGAAGAATTTAAATTTTTTTAAAGCATAACCCACCAGAGATCTAGATTTATATTGTTTAAATTGTTGAATTCTTAATTGCCCAACAAATTCTTCTTCCTCTAAAAGATAGTAAGATTTATTATCGGGAATACCTTTCTAGTTATTTGTTTTCCTTACAATCCATCCATCCATCCCTATGAAAATTCCAAATGTTTGATTGCACATGGTAACATGCCTCTTGGAGTTGAGATTTATTAGTCATCTATGTCAAATTTGTCTAAGGGTCAAAAGAGAAGTAGATTCAAGATATTCACACAAATATTTCTAGTACAAATATGGATTTAAAAATCCATTTGAGTATTATCCCCTGAGGTGCCTTGGCATAGTTCCATTAACAACCTAGAACATATCAAGGAACAACATCTAGAATGGTGTTGTTTTTGGGGAGGAAAATTTGAAGTTATTTTTCCCTGGGGTACGACATTGAAAGAACTAATTTTTGATGGTGAATAAGATTCAGGAAACTGGTTATTAATCTTTCACATGGTGACTCCATAGTGGGAAATATGGAATCTACAAGAAGACATACCAAAAGGAACCCTGATCATGTTCAGATTCAATTTTATCCAGATCCAGAAAATATTTTTACCTAGATAAACATTAGGGAGAGACAATTGTCTTCTCCCATAGGTAACCCTCATTTAGATCTATCATCTTCTTTTGGTCATAAAATAAGTGAATCTACAGATCTAATAGATATACCTTTAGATTCACATTTTTATATTAAATTTCCCCTTAAACCTCTCATAGATCTACAAATTTCTCCTCTAGATTTTCCTCAAGTAGGAGATTCCTCTTTAAGACCCTTTCTGAAAAATCATGCATCCCCTTTGTCTTTTGAAGCCAATAATATTATTCTTCAAAACCTAATGGTTGGACTAGGAGATAGATGTGGAGGGAATCATCCACCTCCACCACCAGTAAACCTCTATATAGCAGCCATATATGGCCCTCTAAATTTTCCTCAAAATATCCATCATCTCCTTGACAATTACCTCAAACTCTTACGAAAATATGATGGGGAAAAGGCCACCACTACTCAAGAGAATATGGGTGCATTTTAATATTTCATTGATAAACGTTTTTTGGAACATGATGATGTTTTCATGAGACTATTTTTTCATAATTTGGAAGGAGATGTAAGAAAGTGGTTTAGGGGGTTACCTTCTACCACAATTGGTACATGGAAAGCTTTAGAATCAACCTTTATGAGGAAGTGGGGAGAGAAGATAGACCACCTATATTACCTGACTGAGTTTGGCTCATTAAAAAAAAAGGAAAATGATATTCTTGTTGAGTTCAATAGGAGATTTAACAAACTTACAATAATATCTCTTTTGATATCAAACCTTCACAACCAACAACAAGGGTTACTTATGTTGGAGCCTTTGAAGCTGATTTTTCTATGATGTTGAGGGAGAGGATATCCCCAACCTTGCTTATTATGAAATATGATGCAATAGATATTGAGGAAAATATGATTGCATCAAGGAAAATTAAAAATAAAATAGATCAGGTTGAAAAAGATAAAAATAAAATCAAAGAAGAAGATTGCACCTCTAATCCAAATAAGGACTCTCAAGATGCAAAACCTGAAGAGGTGTCTACACTGATAATAAGTATGTCCAATAAATTGTCTAGGATTGAATTTGAGTGTAACAATGTAAATAAATCTCCTTGGGAGGGAGGCCCTAGAAATACTAATCATATTAGAAGACCATTCAATCCACAAGTCCTAAGAAGGGAAAGAAGGGGTGAAGAACAACCCATTGAGCCTCTTATCAGAAATAACAATGATAAAAATTTAATTGAAGATCTAATGGATGACGAATCTGTTGATTTTTAAGAAGAAATTCATCTGCTTCAAGATGATAATGATGCCATTCATTTAACTCAAAATGATAATGAAAAATCCCTCAATCCTAAAAAATAAGTTCCAAATAGTGAGTTGAGACAAGAAGTCTCCTCATCATATCAATACAAAATGTTTGTTGATTCCTTACAAGAAAAAATGCATAAGAAGTATGACCTCATACCCAAGAAAAATGATACTAGACTAGACAGTCAACCACATCCCAAAAATCTCCCTTCAAATCAATACAAAGATAAAGATAAAGAAGTTGAAGATACTGGGAATAAAATTGATACTCCAAAACAAGTAAAAGGGGGAATTGAGTAGAAAGAATCTAAAAAACATGGTCCATCTTTTAACATTGAACATGAATTATAAAAAATAAATTTCTCGTGCCTCTAATTAAATTGGATAAAAATCCCTTGTATCATAAGTAGATTGAGAAGGTCATGCATGGGATGGGGCCCAAAAATAAAACAGACCCTTTGAATGTCCAAGATGAATGTCCTACCATTGTATTTGGACCTCGCATAGATGATAAAGAGGATTGTGTTGCTCATTTTTATGTAACTTTGAATATCATGATAAAATGTTGCACAACTACATGTTGGACTATGGAGCTTCACACAACCTCATGAATAAAACAGTCATGGAGAAGCTGGAGTTAGAAATAACTAGGCTCTACCATGATCTGTATTCTTTTGATTCAATAAAATTTGAGTGTGAAGGTTTGATCAAATATATGGTAGTCACTTTAGCTCAATTACTTGTTAAAATCATTATGAGGGATGTGGTAGTGGAAGATGTTCTTGCCAACTATGGTATGTTGGTATCAAGAGCATGGGCAGGGAATTTAGGAGGTACCATGGAAATGGACATGACTTATGCTAGAATGCCATTTTTTGGAGGAGAAAATAGGATATTGTACATGGAAACTAAATTTGATTATGTGGCGAGTGACCAAAATAACCCTAGAAATCACCCAATATATATTTTTATTGAAGACATGGGTTGTTCTATTTTATTAGTAAACTAAGAGTATGATGAAACCCATAGACCCACATATATTTCCTCAAAGGTTGCTACAAAATTTGATGGGTTGTGGGAATTGTATTTTGATATACCATACTCAAAAGAAGGTGTTGGAGTTGGGGTAGTACTAATTTCTCCCACAAAAGAAGAAATTTCGTTTTCCTACAAACTAGAGTTTGATGCCACTAACAATGTTGTTGAATATAAGGCTTTGATCCTAGGAATGGAGGCTACAAGAAATATGAAAATTACAAAGTTGGTAGTCTTTGGAGATTTAGAATTAGTATACAACAAGTTAAAGGTGTTTATCAAACAAGGCACCTAAGGATGAGATCATACATGAATCAGGGGTGGGATTTACTGGACAATTTCTGAGGACTTCAATAATATTGTTTTCCTTGCAGATTTCAATCATGATCCGAATTATTTTGAGCATGAAATGAGAGAGAATATATAATCAATAAATATATTGAGATATTTCAAGAGATCCAATAATATAACATAAATATTTCAGATGTATATAACAAGAGGCACATATATACAGTAATACACAATTTATATTAATGAGTGAAATGTACAGAACTATAAAATTACAGAGTGAAAGACTCGCTAGAATGGTGGCAACTTATCTCTGAGAAGAGATGTGATGGCTACGCTCATTCACAAGAAGATGATTACAATGAAGCTTGAAATTCCTTTTCAACATAAATGGAAAACCCTAAAAATACAAAAACCTAGCCCCTGGAAGATTAAAATACAAAATTTTTGCAGCCCCAATGTGGAGATGAAGTGCCAAAAGTCATGTGGGCCCTGATGGGGTAAGTTGGTACAACAACTTCTCGAGGTCGTATATTTTTCATACGATATTCGTTTTAGGTGCACGATAGCTCGTTGGAAAGGTATATTTGAGGAATACACATTATTCCATCAAAATCCAACTCCATCTATAATTTGACTGTGATGATCTCCAGAAACATTGTTTAGGGCCTCAAAATGACCCCAGAATTTTAGTACTTGAAAATATAGGAAATAATTGTCAATGATGAAAATTGCATGTGAGCCAGTTGGAATAGGTGGGTGTACACTGATATCCATCTGGATCAATCCTCCCTCCTTAGGAAGCAATTGTCTCCATTGTGTTGAATTCCTGTGGGAGATGGGAAAGCATTTGTTGAATCTGAACCTTGGTGAGTTTCTTTCCTTGTTGGAGATGTTGTGTTGATTGGCTTGTGGAAGGATGTCGCGAACCTGATGTTGGAGGGGTTGGACCCTGTTAACCAGTCTGATTGCATGAGATGACTGTGTTTAGAAGGAATCTTTGTGTTTTTCTTCAATTTTTCCGACCTGCTTCTACTGGATAGAGGGGGCTAGAACCGAAGCTGTAGTGGTCATAGTGTCCTTCTATTCACTTCCTGCCCGAATTGTGAAGAATCTAAACGTCATTGTATGAGAGACAAATTTTATGGATTGTTGTGTCAAAATAGTAGTCAGAAATACCATTGGTATCATGTAGAGATGAGACCCCAGAGTAATAATGACACTATGGGGTTGAGACTCATAAACAACATGGCGCTTCCACATATATGGTTGGCCGAAAAGAACATCACATACATCCAACGGGGAAACATCACACAATACCTCATCCTTGAAGGGATTGATGCCATAGCACAAGGGACACGATAGGATGACACAGAGATCTCATCCCTGGCGAAGCCACCCAATGTTGTATGGTTGCAGGTGTGGTGTTGTTGGAAATCTCAACTGTTTGACAACCTCTGCTAAGATGAGGTTATTTTGGCTTCCTCTATCAACAATGAAATGCAACAGGATCCCCTTCACCCACATCTATGAATGGAAGAGGCGCTCCCCCTCTTCAGGATCTGTTGGTGCTTCCAATTAGATTGTTGCGGTTGCAACAGTGGAAGTGGGGTCTGCATCGATGATATGTCTCCTTCCATTATTTTCTTAATCGAATTCTGAATCCGGGTTTGTATATTTTTCTTCGATCTCGACCACCAATGACTTTTTTTAGCGACATTCATCAGTATTGTGCCAAGGGATTTTGTGGAAATCGCACCACTTTCTAGTGTCATTCTTTGTCTTTCCCTTACCCCTCTTTTCCCATGGCTTGGACTGGTTTTCAGAAGGCTATTTGTTAGGGTCATCCTTATCAAAATTTGGTTGTTGCGGATTTGTAGACTCGAACTCCCATTTGTTCTGGTGCCTAAATTTCTGCTCGATTTTGAAAGCATATCGATAAGCAGCTCCAAGGGATGAGATGTCCAAAAAATCCATTTCAGTTTGGATATAATTGTGTAGAGCCCCATGGTATTTCAGAACCAAATTCCGCTCAGAATCTTTGATACCCAGCTTGGTGCGCAAGGTATGGAAGGTATTGGTGAACTACGCCACTACTTTTCCCCTCTCTTGACACAGTGTGGTCCATCTCATGTATTGGTCTTCATAGTTTCCAACAGGGTAATATTGTTCCTTGACGACATCTAAGAAATATTCCCAAGTGGGTTCGGCCTCGAATATTCCAAACTCCTCTGTGGAAATTTTCTCACAGTAAGTTTCCCACCAATGTTTGACATGGGGGAGAGGCCTTAAGGAGCACGAAAGTGATATTTTCCCTATCAAAAAAATTATGCACAGAGAAATAACCTTCTAGCATATTTAACCATTTTTCCAAATCATTTGCATCTATCTGACCTTCAAATACGAGAATATCAAAATTAATTTATACCTTGAAAGGAGCAGTGCCTCCAAAGTGGTTGCTTGATGAAGAAGCATCTACTGTTATAGGAAAGCATCGAAGGATTTGGGAAAAATTCTCCATCATTTCGTCCCTCTATCACATGAGAGCTTGCTCTAGCAACAGATTAATAGAATCGTCTACTCCGTCATTTTTATTTTCTTCTGCCATGGAGGGATTCTTGGGCATGCGAGAGAGATTTTCCTCAAGAGAGACAAGCTCGAGACCCAAATATCTATACTCAGACCTCATCGGGGACATGCACTGAAAAGCGACCAAGAGAAGCCTGCTCTGATACCATTGATCCAAATTATTTTGAGCATGAAATGAGAGTGAAGATATAATCAAGAAATATATCAAGATATTGCAAGAGATCCAGTAATATAACATAGATATGTCAGATGTATATAACAAGAGGCACAAATATACATTAATACACAATTTCTATTAATGATTCAAATGTACAGAACTGTAAAATTGCAGAGTGAAATACTTACAAGAATGGTGGCAGTTTATCTCTAAGAAGATATGTGATGGCTACACTTATTCGCAAGAAGATGGTTACAATGAGGCTTGAAAGGCCTTTTTAAAATAAATGGAAAAACCCTAAACATCCAAAAACCTATCCCCTAGAAGATGAAAATCCAAAAGGTTTGTGGCCCCAATGTGGAGATAAAGCGCCAAAAGTCATGTGGGACCCGATGGGATAAGTTGGTACAACAACTTCCCGGAATCGTAACTTTTTTCATACGATCTTTGTTTTAGGTGCACGATATCCCATTGGAAATTTATATCCAACGACTACACATTATATCATCAAACTCTGACTTTGTCTATAGTTTTACTGTGGTGAGCTTTAGAAACGTTGTTTAGGGCCTCAAAACAACCCTAGAAGTTTAGGACTCGAAAATCTAGGAAATAACTGCCAATGATGAAAACTCCATGTGAACTAGTTGGAATAGGTGGGTGGTCACCGATATCCATCTAGATCAAATCAGAAAGCATATTCCCTAACATTGATAGATAGCAACTTTAAACCACCAACTATACCTCAAGTCAAATATGAAATTGAGATGAGATACAGGCCATCTATCCTAGATAACATCAAGTACTGGCAAATATTTGAAGAAATTAAGAGATTTATGGAAGTGATGGATGAATTTTTTACTACCCATATTGACCTATAATAATACATAGGGACTGATGATGTGGCTGAAGAAGAAACTAAAGTATCCCTTGACTTTATAAATTACATGGTTGATCACAAATTTCTATAGCTAAAGAAATTTTTTATTCCAAAAGGGTTGGTGCCTTTAGAGAAACTTTTTGATAGGAATGATGTGTTTGTTAAACCTATTGTTCTCTCGAAAGATGAAAATGTTTAGGATTGTAATATAGAGACATATTATGAACCAAAGTGTATCAGGTTGTCTAAAGAAATCTTTGTTGAAAATAAGCAAAATGTGTGAATTTGTTCAAAGATTATGTGTATTTGTTATCATAGAAGTGTGAATATTTGAATACTTATGACACCGGTATTATACAACATAAATCCTAGTACAAAACCTTTTAGAAAGAATCTTAGACAATTCAATCCCATTTTTATTCCCATTGTTGAAAAGGAAGTGAGGAAATTATTGGATGCCTAGATCATAATTCCTCTTAGATACTATAAAAGGGTAGCCAACCCAGTCCTAGTAAGAAAAAAGAGTAGATAAATCATATTGTGTTTCGATTGTAGAAATATGAACAAATTCTCATTGAAATACAACTATCCGTTGTTAAAAATGGACCACATATTACAGAAAGTGGTAGGGGAAAAAATTTCCATGATGGATGGCTTCTCAAGTTATAATCAGGTGGCAATGCACTTGGATGACAGAGAGAAAAATGCATTTACAACACCTTAGGGAACCTTCATGTATAAAAAAAATGTCTTTTGGGTTGATCAATACAGGGAAAACCTTTCAAAGAGAAATGGATATAGAATTTTTAGGGGAAAGGGACATATTCATTGTTATTTATTTGGATGATATGATTATATTTTCAAAGACTGGTGAATATCATATCAAACAATTAAGATAAACTTTTGTTAAGTGCAAAAAAATTGGCTTATCCTTAATTCCCAATAAATCCCACTTTTTCATGAAAGAAGGAAATATCTTGGACCACACAATATCCAAGGAAGGAGTAAGAATAGATTATGAAAGAGTTGAAGCTATCAAACTAATTGGTTTTCCCAGAAATAAAAAAGAACTGAACTCATTTTGGGGAAAAATAATTTTTCTTAGGAGATTCATTCCTAATTTTTCATAAACAATGAAAAACATTATTGATATGCCGAAGAACAATGAAATCAAGTGGACTGCTAAAGCAAGAGCATCCTTCCAATAAATAAAAGAAGCCTTGGGATAATCTCTAGTCCTAGTTAGTCCCAATTATGACAAGGAGTTTCTCATATTTTCGTTTTCCTCTTAAAATACTATTGTTTTTGTGTTATTTCAAAAGAACGAAGAATATCATGAGCATCCCATATCCCTTTTCAGCAAAGCATTGAGGGATGACGAGTTCAAATAAAGTGGTATGGTGAAGCAAGCATGTGATTTGGTGAAGGCTCTCGAAGTATTCAGAGACTATGTGTTACATTCTAAAATCATGGCATATGTTCCCACCAACACCTTAAAGGATATCCTCATTCAGCCTGACAGTGAAGGAAAAAGAGGTAAATGGATTGCCAAAATTCAGGAATATGATGTAGAGATCAAGCCTGCAAAATTAGTAAAGGGGAAAGGGTTATCCAAGTTGTTAGTTGAGTCAAATTGAAAATATCTAGGTGTGAATATGATATCATTAGTCCTTATATAAACAAAACTTTAATTTAATGAACCACAAGAACTATATCTAAAGGTAAATCCAAAATTTTCATAGTCTTATTGGTACAGAGACACAATCTTCTATCGGCAGAACTTATAGTGCTCGCCAAAATGGGGCAAGGCCAAGGCTAGATCAATCAAATTAAAGGAATTTAAATATTTCATCATGGGGGAATATCTACTTTGGAAAGATACATGAGGTATCTTGCTTAATTGTATCATTGAAGGGGAGACAAAGGGTATAATCATTGAGTTCCATAAAGGGGTATGTGGTGGCCATCATGCCTAGAAAGATACTACCTATAAGATTATTAGAGCCGGTTATTATTGGACTTTTTTGTTTTCTTATGTAAACTCAAAGGTTAAGACATGTATAGAATGTTAGATGTTTGCAGGGAAACAAAAGTTGTTGTCACTCCCACTAAGGCCAATAAAAGTTGAGACACGTTTTCAACAATGGGGTTTAGACTTCATTGGTGAAATCAATCCTAATTCAAGTGGAAAACATAAATGGATCCTAACGGCCAAAGACTACTTTACTAAATGGGTGGAGGACATTCCCACAAGAGAAACAACATATATATTTATCATTAGGTTCCTTGAAGAAAACATTATGGCTGGATTTGGTTGTCCAAGAAATATTATCACAGACAATGCACAAGCATTCAAGTATACCAAAATGATACAATTCTGCCAAAATTACAACATAGAGCTTGGGAATTCAACTGCTTATTATCCACAAGGAAATGGCTTGGCTAAATATTCAAATAAAATATTAATCAGAATTATCAAGAAGATGTTGTCACAAAAAAATAAGGCATGGGATTCTCACTAAAAATATGGTGTATCGGAGGATAGGATAAGCATCAAAAGATCAATTGGAACTTCCCCTTTCCAATTAGTTTATGGTTTGGAGGCCATTTTCCCCATTCATCTTAGCTTCCCTGTAATGAAGTTATTACAATAAGAAGAAGAAGAAGAAGAAGAGCATGATGATATGCAAAGAAGGATAAACCAATTGATAGAAGTTCATAAAACAAGGGAGCGGGTACAAACTAAATCACAAATCCATCAAGAAAGAATGAAGATCTTTGAAAAAAGGGCCAAACAAAGGAATTTCATGACACAAGATCTGGTTCTGAAATGGGATGTCGAGGGAGAAGCAAAAAGAAAGCATGGAAAATTTGATAATCTCTGGGTTGGGCCTTTCCAATTTTATACAATACAATACAACAATACTTATGGACTAGATCATCTCGATGGAGATTTGTTGGGGGGTCCTGTAAATGGGAAATTCCTCAAGCATTTTCTACAGTACTAAAGACTAGAATTTTCTCACCTTGTACATTAGTAGTTAGTTTCATTTCTTTA
>ML789017.1:248820-270346 GCA_009831015.1 Picea engelmannii
CCTATAAATTCTTGTTAGAGACTTTGAAATATTGCATAATTTGAAGGGGATTTTCAAGAATATTCCTCAGCCATACTATGAGAGATACACAAATTTGGATGAGATGGTAAGAAATATGAATAAAATTGAGTATCCCATGGGAAAAGTTTGGAATCATATGTGCCAATTTTCCTATATCCCTTTGGCAAGGCAGGGAGAATCAAGTGGCACATGTTGTGATTCCTAAAGGGTAAATTTTGATAAATTAAATTGTTATGTAATTTTTTTTTTACTTGGGTGGGACCCATGACAAAACAGGAGATGGTTTGGAGGAATAAAGAGGAAGTAAGAAGATTCAAGAAGTTATTTTGGATGGGAACAAAGATATAAAGGAGAAATAAGGTGCACTTTTCAAGGGTCGACACTTCGGGGAATTGAAGAGTTTTTTATACTCAAGGTTGCAAGATCACAAATCTCAAGAACAGGTAAATGATGAAGGAAGAAGTCCTCAAGAGATTCATACACCATGATGTATTCAATCTATAGACTCCATATTCCCATTCTCTCATTGTAATTGTTTCTTCAAGTGAATCCATGTCCTCCATTCTTGCTATTTTAACATATCCATATTAATAAAATCTCATAGCAGCAGATTAGCACCACATTCAATATTATTTTGTGATGTTTTCTATGATATATGAAATGATTTCATCTTGCATGACCAATTCTTATCATTTTGCTTGATATATTTTGATATATGAAAAAGTTTCATTTTATGTTTGAATGTATGAAGAATTTAAATTTTTTTAAAGCATAACCCACCAGAGATCTAGATTTATATTGTTTAAATTGTTGAATTCTTAATTGCCCAACAAATTCTTCTTCCTCTAAAAGATAGTAAGATTTATTATCGGGAATACCTTTCTAGTTATTTGTTTTCCTTACAATCCATCCATCCATCCCTATGAAAATTCCAAATGTTTGATTGCACATGGTAACATGCCTCTTGGAGTTGAGATTTATTAGTCATCTATGTCAAATTTGTCTAAGGGTCAAAAGAGAAGTAGATTCAAGATATTCACACAAATATTTCTAGTACAAATATGGATTTAAAAATCCATTTGAGTATTATCCCCTGAGGTGCCTTGGCATAGTTCCATTAACAACCTAGAACATATCAAGGAACAACATCTAGAATGGTGTTGTTTTTGGGGAGGAAAATTTGAAGTTATTTTTCCCTGGGGTACGACATTGAAAGAACTAATTTTTGATGGTGAATAAGATTCAGGAAACTGGTTATTAATCTTTCACATGGTGACTCCATAGTGGGAAATATGGAATCTACAAGAAGACATACCAAAAGGAACCCTGATCATGTTCAGATTCAATTTTATCCAGATCCAGAAAATATTTTTACCTAGATAAACATTAGGGAGAGACAATTGTCTTCTCCCATAGGTAACCCTCATTTAGATCTATCATCTTCTTTTGGTCATAAAATAAGTGAATCTACAGATCTAATAGATATACCTTTAGATTCACATTTTTATATTAAATTTCCCCTTAAACCTCTCATAGATCTACAAATTTCTCCTCTAGATTTTCCTCAAGTAGGAGATTCCTCTTTAAGACCCTTTCTGAAAAATCATGCATCCCCTTTGTCTTTTGAAGCCAATAATATTATTCTTCAAAACCTAATGGTTGGACTAGGAGATAGATGTGGAGGGAATCATCCACCTCCACCACCAGTAAACCTCTATATAGCAGCCATATATGGCCCTCTAAATTTTCCTCAAAATATCCATCATCTCCTTGACAATTACCTCAAACTCTTACGAAAATATGATGGGGAAAAGGCCACCACTACTCAAGAGAATATGGGTGCATTTTAATATTTCATTGATAAACGTTTTTTGGAACATGATGATGTTTTCATGAGACTATTTTTTCATAATTTGGAAGGAGATGTAAGAAAGTGGTTTAGGGGGTTACCTTCTACCACAATTGGTACATGGAAAGCTTTAGAATCAACCTTTATGAGGAAGTGGGGAGAGAAGATAGACCACCTATATTACCTGACTGAGTTTGGCTCATTAAAAAAAAAGGAAAATGATATTCTTGTTGAGTTCAATAGGAGATTTAACAAACTTACAATAATATCTCTTTTGATATCAAACCTTCACAACCAACAACAAGGGTTACTTATGTTGGAGCCTTTGAAGCTGATTTTTCTATGATGTTGAGGGAGAGGATATCCCCAACCTTGCTTATTATGAAATATGATGCAATAGATATTGAGGAAAATATGATTGCATCAAGGAAAATTAAAAATAAAATAGATCAGGTTGAAAAAGATAAAAATAAAATCAAAGAAGAAGATTGCACCTCTAATCCAAATAAGGACTCTCAAGATGCAAAACCTGAAGAGGTGTCTACACTGATAATAAGTATGTCCAATAAATTGTCTAGGATTGAATTTGAGTGTAACAATGTAAATAAATCTCCTTGGGAGGGAGGCCCTAGAAATACTAATCATATTAGAAGACCATTCAATCCACAAGTCCTAAGAAGGGAAAGAAGGGGTGAAGAACAACCCATTGAGCCTCTTATCAGAAATAACAATGATAAAAATTTAATTGAAGATCTAATGGATGACGAATCTGTTGATTTTTAAGAAGAAATTCATCTGCTTCAAGATGATAATGATGCCATTCATTTAACTCAAAATGATAATGAAAAATCCCTCAATCCTAAAAAATAAGTTCCAAATAGTGAGTTGAGACAAGAAGTCTCCTCATCATATCAATACAAAATGTTTGTTGATTCCTTACAAGAAAAAATGCATAAGAAGTATGACCTCATACCCAAGAAAAATGATACTAGACTAGACAGTCAACCACATCCCAAAAATCTCCCTTCAAATCAATACAAAGATAAAGATAAAGAAGTTGAAGATACTGGGAATAAAATTGATACTCCAAAACAAGTAAAAGGGGGAATTGAGTAGAAAGAATCTAAAAAACATGGTCCATCTTTTAACATTGAACATGAATTATAAAAAATAAATTTCTCGTGCCTCTAATTAAATTGGATAAAAATCCCTTGTATCATAAGTAGATTGAGAAGGTCATGCATGGGATGGGGCCCAAAAATAAAACAGACCCTTTGAATGTCCAAGATGAATGTCCTACCATTGTATTTGGACCTCGCATAGATGATAAAGAGGATTGTGTTGCTCATTTTTATGTAACTTTGAATATCATGATAAAATGTTGCACAACTACATGTTGGACTATGGAGCTTCACACAACCTCATGAATAAAACAGTCATGGAGAAGCTGGAGTTAGAAATAACTAGGCTCTACCATGATCTGTATTCTTTTGATTCAATAAAATTTGAGTGTGAAGGTTTGATCAAATATATGGTAGTCACTTTAGCTCAATTACTTGTTAAAATCATTATGAGGGATGTGGTAGTGGAAGATGTTCTTGCCAACTATGGTATGTTGGTATCAAGAGCATGGGCAGGGAATTTAGGAGGTACCATGGAAATGGACATGACTTATGCTAGAATGCCATTTTTTGGAGGAGAAAATAGGATATTGTACATGGAAACTAAATTTGATTATGTGGCGAGTGACCAAAATAACCCTAGAAATCACCCAATATATATTTTTATTGAAGACATGGGTTGTTCTATTTTATTAGTAAACTAAGAGTATGATGAAACCCATAGACCCACATATATTTCCTCAAAGGTTGCTACAAAATTTGATGGGTTGTGGGAATTGTATTTTGATATACCATACTCAAAAGAAGGTGTTGGAGTTGGGGTAGTACTAATTTCTCCCACAAAAGAAGAAATTTCGTTTTCCTACAAACTAGAGTTTGATGCCACTAACAATGTTGTTGAATATAAGGCTTTGATCCTAGGAATGGAGGCTACAAGAAATATGAAAATTACAAAGTTGGTAGTCTTTGGAGATTTAGAATTAGTATACAACAAGTTAAAGGTGTTTATCAAACAAGGCACCTAAGGATGAGATCATACATGAATCAGGGGTGGGATTTACTGGACAATTTCTGAGGACTTCAATAATATTGTTTTCCTTGCAGATTTCAATCATGATCCGAATTATTTTGAGCATGAAATGAGAGAGAATATATAATCAATAAATATATTGAGATATTTCAAGAGATCCAATAATATAACATAAATATTTCAGATGTATATAACAAGAGGCACATATATACAGTAATACACAATTTATATTAATGAGTGAAATGTACAGAACTATAAAATTACAGAGTGAAAGACTCGCTAGAATGGTGGCAACTTATCTCTGAGAAGAGATGTGATGGCTACGCTCATTCACAAGAAGATGATTACAATGAAGCTTGAAATTCCTTTTCAACATAAATGGAAAACCCTAAAAATACAAAAACCTAGCCCCTGGAAGATTAAAATACAAAATTTTTGCAGCCCCAATGTGGAGATGAAGTGCCAAAAGTCATGTGGGCCCTGATGGGGTAAGTTGGTACAACAACTTCTCGAGGTCGTATATTTTTCATACGATATTCGTTTTAGGTGCACGATAGCTCGTTGGAAAGGTATATTTGAGGAATACACATTATTCCATCAAAATCCAACTCCATCTATAATTTGACTGTGATGATCTCCAGAAACATTGTTTAGGGCCTCAAAATGACCCCAGAATTTTAGTACTTGAAAATATAGGAAATAATTGTCAATGATGAAAATTGCATGTGAGCCAGTTGGAATAGGTGGGTGTACACTGATATCCATCTGGATCAATCCTCCCTCCTTAGGAAGCAATTGTCTCCATTGTGTTGAATTCCTGTGGGAGATGGGAAAGCATTTGTTGAATCTGAACCTTGGTGAGTTTCTTTCCTTGTTGGAGATGTTGTGTTGATTGGCTTGTGGAAGGATGTCGCGAACCTGATGTTGGAGGGGTTGGACCCTGTTAACCAGTCTGATTGCATGAGATGACTGTGTTTAGAAGGAATCTTTGTGTTTTTCTTCAATTTTTCCGACCTGCTTCTACTGGATAGAGGGGGCTAGAACCGAAGCTGTAGTGGTCATAGTGTCCTTCTATTCACTTCCTGCCCGAATTGTGAAGAATCTAAACGTCATTGTATGAGAGACAAATTTTATGGATTGTTGTGTCAAAATAGTAGTCAGAAATACCATTGGTATCATGTAGAGATGAGACCCCAGAGTAATAATGACACTATGGGGTTGAGACTCATAAACAACATGGCGCTTCCACATATATGGTTGGCCGAAAAGAACATCACATACATCCAACGGGGAAACATCACACAATACCTCATCCTTGAAGGGATTGATGCCATAGCACAAGGGACACGATAGGATGACACAGAGATCTCATCCCTGGCGAAGCCACCCAATGTTGTATGGTTGCAGGTGTGGTGTTGTTGGAAATCTCAACTGTTTGACAACCTCTGCTAAGATGAGGTTATTTTGGCTTCCTCTATCAACAATGAAATGCAACAGGATCCCCTTCACCCACATCTATGAATGGAAGAGGCGCTCCCCCTCTTCAGGATCTGTTGGTGCTTCCAATTAGATTGTTGCGGTTGCAACAGTGGAAGTGGGGTCTGCATCGATGATATGTCTCCTTCCATTATTTTCTTAATCGAATTCTGAATCCGGGTTTGTATATTTTTCTTCGATCTCGACCACCAATGACTTTTTTTAGCGACATTCATCAGTATTGTGCCAAGGGATTTTGTGGAAATCGCACCACTTTCTAGTGTCATTCTTTGTCTTTCCCTTACCCCTCTTTTCCCATGGCTTGGACTGGTTTTCAGAAGGCTATTTGTTAGGGTCATCCTTATCAAAATTTGGTTGTTGCGGATTTGTAGACTCGAACTCCCATTTGTTCTGGTGCCTAAATTTCTGCTCGATTTTGAAAGCATATCGATAAGCAGCTCCAAGGGATGAGATGTCCAAAAAATCCATTTCAGTTTGGATATAATTGTGTAGAGCCCCATGGTATTTCAGAACCAAATTCCGCTCAGAATCTTTGATACCCAGCTTGGTGCGCAAGGTATGGAAGGTATTGGTGAACTACGCCACTACTTTTCCCCTCTCTTGACACAGTGTGGTCCATCTCATGTATTGGTCTTCATAGTTTCCAACAGGGTAATATTGTTCCTTGACGACATCTAAGAAATATTCCCAAGTGGGTTCGGCCTCGAATATTCCAAACTCCTCTGTGGAAATTTTCTCACAGTAAGTTTCCCACCAATGTTTGACATGGGGGAGAGGCCTTAAGGAGCACGAAAGTGATATTTTCCCTATCAAAAAAATTATGCACAGAGAAATAACCTTCTAGCATATTTAACCATTTTTCCAAATCATTTGCATCTATCTGACCTTCAAATACGAGAATATCAAAATTAATTTATACCTTGAAAGGAGCAGTGCCTCCAAAGTGGTTGCTTGATGAAGAAGCATCTACTGTTATAGGAAAGCATCGAAGGATTTGGGAAAAATTCTCCATCATTTCGTCCCTCTATCACATGAGAGCTTGCTCTAGCAACAGATTAATAGAATCGTCTACTCCGTCATTTTTATTTTCTTCTGCCATGGAGGGATTCTTGGGCATGCGAGAGAGATTTTCCTCAAGAGAGACAAGCTCGAGACCCAAATATCTATACTCAGACCTCATCGGGGACATGCACTGAAAAGCGACCAAGAGAAGCCTGCTCTGATACCATTGATCCAAATTATTTTGAGCATGAAATGAGAGTGAAGATATAATCAAGAAATATATCAAGATATTGCAAGAGATCCAGTAATATAACATAGATATGTCAGATGTATATAACAAGAGGCACAAATATACATTAATACACAATTTCTATTAATGATTCAAATGTACAGAACTGTAAAATTGCAGAGTGAAATACTTACAAGAATGGTGGCAGTTTATCTCTAAGAAGATATGTGATGGCTACACTTATTCGCAAGAAGATGGTTACAATGAGGCTTGAAAGGCCTTTTTAAAATAAATGGAAAAACCCTAAACATCCAAAAACCTATCCCCTAGAAGATGAAAATCCAAAAGGTTTGTGGCCCCAATGTGGAGATAAAGCGCCAAAAGTCATGTGGGACCCGATGGGATAAGTTGGTACAACAACTTCCCGGAATCGTAACTTTTTTCATACGATCTTTGTTTTAGGTGCACGATATCCCATTGGAAATTTATATCCAACGACTACACATTATATCATCAAACTCTGACTTTGTCTATAGTTTTACTGTGGTGAGCTTTAGAAACGTTGTTTAGGGCCTCAAAACAACCCTAGAAGTTTAGGACTCGAAAATCTAGGAAATAACTGCCAATGATGAAAACTCCATGTGAACTAGTTGGAATAGGTGGGTGGTCACCGATATCCATCTAGATCAAATCAGAAAGCATATTCCCTAACATTGATAGATAGCAACTTTAAACCACCAACTATACCTCAAGTCAAATATGAAATTGAGATGAGATACAGGCCATCTATCCTAGATAACATCAAGTACTGGCAAATATTTGAAGAAATTAAGAGATTTATGGAAGTGATGGATGAATTTTTTACTACCCATATTGACCTATAATAATACATAGGGACTGATGATGTGGCTGAAGAAGAAACTAAAGTATCCCTTGACTTTATAAATTACATGGTTGATCACAAATTTCTATAGCTAAAGAAATTTTTTATTCCAAAAGGGTTGGTGCCTTTAGAGAAACTTTTTGATAGGAATGATGTGTTTGTTAAACCTATTGTTCTCTCGAAAGATGAAAATGTTTAGGATTGTAATATAGAGACATATTATGAACCAAAGTGTATCAGGTTGTCTAAAGAAATCTTTGTTGAAAATAAGCAAAATGTGTGAATTTGTTCAAAGATTATGTGTATTTGTTATCATAGAAGTGTGAATATTTGAATACTTATGACACCGGTATTATACAACATAAATCCTAGTACAAAACCTTTTAGAAAGAATCTTAGACAATTCAATCCCATTTTTATTCCCATTGTTGAAAAGGAAGTGAGGAAATTATTGGATGCCTAGATCATAATTCCTCTTAGATACTATAAAAGGGTAGCCAACCCAGTCCTAGTAAGAAAAAAGAGTAGATAAATCATATTGTGTTTCGATTGTAGAAATATGAACAAATTCTCATTGAAATACAACTATCCGTTGTTAAAAATGGACCACATATTACAGAAAGTGGTAGGGGAAAAAATTTCCATGATGGATGGCTTCTCAAGTTATAATCAGGTGGCAATGCACTTGGATGACAGAGAGAAAAATGCATTTACAACACCTTAGGGAACCTTCATGTATAAAAAAAATGTCTTTTGGGTTGATCAATACAGGGAAAACCTTTCAAAGAGAAATGGATATAGAATTTTTAGGGGAAAGGGACATATTCATTGTTATTTATTTGGATGATATGATTATATTTTCAAAGACTGGTGAATATCATATCAAACAATTAAGATAAACTTTTGTTAAGTGCAAAAAAATTGGCTTATCCTTAATTCCCAATAAATCCCACTTTTTCATGAAAGAAGGAAATATCTTGGACCACACAATATCCAAGGAAGGAGTAAGAATAGATTATGAAAGAGTTGAAGCTATCAAACTAATTGGTTTTCCCAGAAATAAAAAAGAACTGAACTCATTTTGGGGAAAAATAATTTTTCTTAGGAGATTCATTCCTAATTTTTCATAAACAATGAAAAACATTATTGATATGCCGAAGAACAATGAAATCAAGTGGACTGCTAAAGCAAGAGCATCCTTCCAATAAATAAAAGAAGCCTTGGGATAATCTCTAGTCCTAGTTAGTCCCAATTATGACAAGGAGTTTCTCATATTTTCGTTTTCCTCTTAAAATACTATTGTTTTTGTGTTATTTCAAAAGAACGAAGAATATCATGAGCATCCCATATCCCTTTTCAGCAAAGCATTGAGGGATGACGAGTTCAAATAAAGTGGTATGGTGAAGCAAGCATGTGATTTGGTGAAGGCTCTCGAAGTATTCAGAGACTATGTGTTACATTCTAAAATCATGGCATATGTTCCCACCAACACCTTAAAGGATATCCTCATTCAGCCTGACAGTGAAGGAAAAAGAGGTAAATGGATTGCCAAAATTCAGGAATATGATGTAGAGATCAAGCCTGCAAAATTAGTAAAGGGGAAAGGGTTATCCAAGTTGTTAGTTGAGTCAAATTGAAAATATCTAGGTGTGAATATGATATCATTAGTCCTTATATAAACAAAACTTTAATTTAATGAACCACAAGAACTATATCTAAAGGTAAATCCAAAATTTTCATAGTCTTATTGGTACAGAGACACAATCTTCTATCGGCAGAACTTATAGTGCTCGCCAAAATGGGGCAAGGCCAAGGCTAGATCAATCAAATTAAAGGAATTTAAATATTTCATCATGGGGGAATATCTACTTTGGAAAGATACATGAGGTATCTTGCTTAATTGTATCATTGAAGGGGAGACAAAGGGTATAATCATTGAGTTCCATAAAGGGGTATGTGGTGGCCATCATGCCTAGAAAGATACTACCTATAAGATTATTAGAGCCGGTTATTATTGGACTTTTTTGTTTTCTTATGTAAACTCAAAGGTTAAGACATGTATAGAATGTTAGATGTTTGCAGGGAAACAAAAGTTGTTGTCACTCCCACTAAGGCCAATAAAAGTTGAGACACGTTTTCAACAATGGGGTTTAGACTTCATTGGTGAAATCAATCCTAATTCAAGTGGAAAACATAAATGGATCCTAACGGCCAAAGACTACTTTACTAAATGGGTGGAGGACATTCCCACAAGAGAAACAACATATATATTTATCATTAGGTTCCTTGAAGAAAACATTATGGCTGGATTTGGTTGTCCAAGAAATATTATCACAGACAATGCACAAGCATTCAAGTATACCAAAATGATACAATTCTGCCAAAATTACAACATAGAGCTTGGGAATTCAACTGCTTATTATCCACAAGGAAATGGCTTGGCTAAATATTCAAATAAAATATTAATCAGAATTATCAAGAAGATGTTGTCACAAAAAAATAAGGCATGGGATTCTCACTAAAAATATGGTGTATCGGAGGATAGGATAAGCATCAAAAGATCAATTGGAACTTCCCCTTTCCAATTAGTTTATGGTTTGGAGGCCATTTTCCCCATTCATCTTAGCTTCCCTGTAATGAAGTTATTACAATAAGAAGAAGAAGAAGAAGAAGAGCATGATGATATGCAAAGAAGGATAAACCAATTGATAGAAGTTCATAAAACAAGGGAGCGGGTACAAACTAAATCACAAATCCATCAAGAAAGAATGAAGATCTTTGAAAAAAGGGCCAAACAAAGGAATTTCATGACACAAGATCTGGTTCTGAAATGGGATGTCGAGGGAGAAGCAAAAAGAAAGCATGGAAAATTTGATAATCTCTGGGTTGGGCCTTTCCAATTTTATACAATACAATACAACAATACTTATGGACTAGATCATCTCGATGGAGATTTGTTGGGGGGTCCTGTAAATGGGAAATTCCTCAAGCATTTTCTACAGTACTAAAGACTAGAATTTTCTCACCTTGTACATTAGTAGTTAGTTTCATTTCTTTATTGCACTTTTCATTTCCAACTCAATTTCCATTTTTATTCCAAGTTATAAGTATATAGGGTGATAATGTGTAAGTTGTTGAGCATTTTTATAAATCAAGAATATTACAAAAAATGTGTGTCTAATTAGTTTGAGAGACAAACTCCAAAACCCCCAAAAAGAAGGCATTAGGCCTACAGTTCTCATCATATCATAGGGATTCGTTGTCCTAGTTAGAGCCAATGTTGGTACAAGATCAAAATTTTGCAAAGCATTGGGAAAAAGTTAAGGCTAGAATACCTGATTTGGAAGGCTCTAGGACAAGAGGGGATAAATATTGAACATGTAGAGAAATAATTAGGCATAAGGGGATTGAATTAAGGTGATTTTTTCTTAAATCTATTATCCCCCCCACCCCCACACCTAAAAATGAACTTAAGTGCCCATCAGGAAGGAAAAGGAGCATATCATGACCCCAAAATCCTTTAAAAAATCAGTAGGGAGACTTATAGCCAAGACCAAGGAGCGGGGGAGGGGGATGCCAAAGAAATTTTGATAGAGGGGAAATCAATAGACTTCGTCGCATGTCACATCATGAACATGCGAGGGCCTTAACATTCCTTTAGCAATGTGATGTTGTTTTACCCTAGGACATGTGTCCCTTTTTCATTGGCGTCACATCACCCATAGCAGTAAAGAAACCATCGTCGGTGTGCATGCAAAGTTTTTATTTTTATTTTGAGGAAAACCACTCATCACCCGTAGGACATGATGCACACTCAACAACTAAAAAAACACCCAGTGGCACTGACATGTCACACAACGATGGACTGAACTACTAACATAGGACAAGTGGCCCTGCCAACAAGGAATCCTCTAAGACCAATTGACAACTTCCACATGCACAAAAAGGGATCCACTGGAAATTACAAAGGGAACCAATGGATGACCTCAAGCCTGATGACATGTGGTATGTCACATGTGCCATCTATATGTCACCTCGGACCAACAGGAGGCTGCCACATGTTTATGGGGCCCTACTAATATCATGCATGATGTCACTCAAATTTCACGCCATTGCAAAATTAAAAGGATTTCTCCAATGATATGGTGATGTGTGGCACTTGGAACTTAAAATAGGACCAAGAAACCCTCATTCGACACAATTAGCACTACATCAAAAGCACCAAGTTGACATCTGAGCTCTTAAAGAACTATGATATTTCACTCATATATAGCTTCCAACGGTCATAAATCTAGCTTGTGAAATCACAAAGGCCCCTGCATTCATTTGTTATAGTTGATATTACTCCTAAGTTGTTAAAATGGCCACTGTCTCAAGCCATAACAAACCTCAATCATCCAAGAAACATGTCCCAATAAATGAGCCCCTGATTGAAAGGGATAATGACATTTTTGACCCAGTCCTATCATTTTCATACTTATGCCCAATCATTCACAATGCTCAAACCAATGCAAGAAATGTCCAAGATTTCTTACACCTGTGGGAATCAAACCTAGCCCAATCCAGCGTCCTGCAAAACCTTAAATTCCCCTTAGATTGTCCACTAGTGTGTTTTCAATTATCAATATAATGAAGGCAAAGTGATGTCTACAGAAGGATATAGAATTATTTGAACCATATCACGAGACTCCCTAGACAAATTTTTTTTTTTTTCTGGAGACCCCTTATGAAAATTTGGAATATCATACCATAGATGCCAAGTATCAAGATCTATACCACTCTGAGAAACAAAGTCTTCTAGGTAATCTATTAACTCCCAATACCCCATTACCAATTACTCCACCTCCTTCCAAATCCAGTTTGTTTCCTAAAATCACTAGACAAGATGTGGCCATAATTTTCCAAATCCTAGGTATGAACATGAAAAATTAGTCGATGAGGTTATTCTTGGCCTTTTCTCTCTTATATTCCCCCTAGAATCCATGAATATCCCAAAGTTTGACTACTTACAGCTCCTAGAGTAATTCATGCAAGCTCAATTGGAAAATTTTCATAGTACCAGATTGATCCGGATTTATGAGCGGAATGAAATGAAACGACAGATTTATAATATTAACATAGAGACATAGTGAAAAATAACAGATATATAGTGAAAATTGAATTCTATTGAATAAGAAATATGCTGAAAACTGTAAAATGCAAACTAAAACAAGCTTGCTAGAATGGTGGCAGCTTATCTCTGAGAAGAGATGTGACGGCTACGCTCATTTACAAAAATACGAGTACAATGAGGCTCTGAAGGCATTTTTAAAATAAACATGAATTCCAAAACCCTATACATCCAAAAACCTAACCCTAGGAGATGAAGCGCCAAAATTCACGTGGGCCTTGTTGGGGTAAGTTAGTACATCAAATTCTCCGGGTCGTAACTTTTGCATACGATCTTTGTTTAGGGCGCACGATAGCTCTTTGGAAAGGTATCAACGAGGAGATTCATTTTGGGGGATCAATCAAAGAATTTTATTATCCTCAAGGTTCCTGATCATGAAAAAATGATGTTTAGGCCCTCAAAATGGCCTCGGAAGTTCAAGATCTGAAAAACTGCTAAAATGTTATGACCCAAGGGGGGGCATATATATGGATAAGTGTATATGATATGACCCCAAGGGGGGGGATATATGGGCCTAAATGTACATGTAATGTGTAAATAAACATGTAATAGGGTCAACCTAGTGATAAAGGGGCTTCATGTGCAAGTGTGAATAGCTATATATAAGAGATCATGTATTCATTATTGACACGTGAATTGTGAAGTATGAAAGGTATTTGGTTATTTGGAGGGGGTTCCCCTATTATTTAAGTATTTATTGTGTAACTTATATATATTGGAGTTGTGCTCCACGTTGACTTTATGTACATGGTGTGTACTTCTGTTATTTTTTGATATTTTGAGCATATTTGGATCATAACATTTGGTATCCGAGCTCAAGGTCTTAGGGTTTCACTGCTGCACCTGAGACACTTTGGAATTTTTGCTATAAATGTTTTTCTACGGTTTTTCAGAAGGAACCCATTGGAGGATATTTATTAGACAGATCAAGGTACGTTTGGTTCAAATTTCATCTCCTTAGGCCTTATACTTTAGGATCCATAGCATGTGTAAGACAGGGCTATGGATTCATTCTTAATTTAATCAGCGCAGAATTTTCGCTATAAATATTTTGTGTAAAATTTCAGAACCTGAAATCTAGAGGTTCTTCATATAAATTATCTAGGTATCTTTGATAAAAAATTTAGCTTCCGGGTCATCTTATATTTGTAGATAGACCCTGTGGAAGATAGGGTATCTGACTAGTCCTATTAACTAGTCTCAAGCAGGTGTTCCGGGTAAAACAATCATAAATTTTTCCTAGAGTATCCAAATTGAGTGAGACTAGTTGAATTGGATAGTGGACAGTCCATAGTATTTTTGGTAGCATTTTCAGAATTGCATATCAATTATTTTGTGCGGGGCACTCTATACAAGTGAGATCTCTTGGAAAGGCCAAAAAATAGAAAGGTGTGGGGAAGTTACCATAACTTCCACTTGGTACATCCAATTTTGGTCATACATGTGGAATTGCAGAGAAGAAATTTCATAATACTACAGGCCGCAATTTCAGAGTAATAAGGGCCGAAAATGAAGATATATATTAGAATTAAGTTTGACCAGGAGGACAAGCTCCAAATCATGGTTTCAAAGGTATGTTCACTTAAAACAATCATAACTTTTGATTAGAATGTCTGATTGAGCTGATTAAAAATCCATTGGAAATATAACACATAGAAGATAATATTGGCACAAGTATTACAACTATTTGAGATATTTATCCTTAACATATTGAGGTTTTGATTTGAGGGTTGGGATTAGACCTCAATTAAGAATCAATGGAAATACCTAAATTTACAAGAGATGAAGATAAAGATGAAATCAATCCTATGGAATGGTTGAGGTCAGTAAAAGAATATAATATGACTCCTAGGAAAGCAAGAGATTATTTTTTTTATGAAACTTGGAAGTGGTGGATGAGTGTTGATCAAAATACTAGATGGCACTGCACATGGGAAGAATTTGAAAAACTCTTCTGAGATAAATGGATTAGGGATACAAAAATGGAGGAAATGTATAGAATTAAAGATGAATTAAAAGAAGCAAAGGAAGAGATTAAGATGAAGTATGATGAGTTATCTAAGATAATATCCCTTAATGAATCACTCATTAAGGAGGTTAATAACCTAAAGCAAGAAAAGACTAGCAAAGGCAAGTGGGAAAAAGATGAATCAAGAGAAGATTTGAAAAAGAAAGATGAAGAGATATGTAGATTACAAAGCCATAAAAAAAAAATATTGGATGAGGTTAAGAGATTGAAATAAGAAAAGAATAATTTTCAAAATAAATAAGAAAGAAGAATCTTGGATGAAGAATCTACCAAAAGACCGCAAGAGGAAATTTGCAAGAAGGTTGAGGAATCCTTAAATACGGATGAGGTAAAGTCAGAAATGCAAGCCAAAATTGAAGATGGATGTCAGAATTTGTTAGATGGGCTCACATTGTAGCTTCAAAAGGAGAAAGAAGACAAGACTCAACAAGGTCAAAAATATATACTTGAAGAAGTTGAACTCCATCTAGAGGATGTATATGCCAAATATGATGGTATTATCTCGAAGGCTAGAGTAATCAAAGACCAAGCAAAGATGATCGAGGATTCCATTATCACTGAAAAGAAGATAGATGAAATGCATGTGCAGAGTGAAGGAAGACCATCAAATGTGAAACCGTATCGATACCCTCATTACCAAGAAACATTTCAAGGAAGGCAAGAAGGATGATATCAAAATTATGAAGGAAGAAGATGGAATACGTGTCAATATTCATGGAACAAGGCATCACTAAACTACTCTTCAAAAATCTTGTTGGCCCTTGACCAAGTTTTGGGAGTTTCTTGGTCATTTTTAACTATTTTGGGACTTCGACAGTCTGTCAAAGGAGGAGCGCAGGATAAAGCGGAGATCACGGGATCTCAGCCTCCTTTTGGGCCCCTTTTTGGGATATGGGAATATGTAATGGGAATGGGATGTCAACCCATGGGTTTACCCATGTGTAGGCCTATTTTGTAATATATATACAGATGTCTAGGCCATATAGAAAGAGAGTCGAATAGTACATCTATGTGATGTGAATGTATGCTAAGTGTGATTAGAGTTTGTAAGTGCGTTGTGCCTGGCTGTAAGAGACTTGCAGAGCTAAGTGCAAGTCCTTGTAGAAGAGTGTGGAGGGCTTTGTGTTGTAACACAATGAATAAGGATCTAGCGGGCTACACAGGTCTTTTGTCTTGTGCGGAGTAGGTTTTTGAGGCTCTGTGCTTGTAACCGATTGACTGAAGAAATAAAGAAGAAGAGTTAGTGGGCGTAGCCCCAGGGTGGGGGTGAACCACGTAAACACTATGTTATGTGCTATGTGCTTTGTCTTGATGTGTTCACATGTTATCTGATAAGTGATTTGATATGTTTAGATAGATCTACTTGTGCTGTGTGCTTATGATATGTAAGAATATTATATCTGATCAAGATAGTCATGCTTAGTGCTTGATATGCTCATTCTAATCCATTTATATATGCTAAGTGATTAAATACTGTAGATTAGTGTAAATGCTGCGAAGCTCTGTTTTATCAGTGAAGTGAATAGTGATTGCATATTGAGGAACTGATGCTGTTAAGAGTTGTATTAAGTGTTATAATCATAGATCCATGTCCCAGCTAAGGTTGCAGACACCTGAGTCTTGCAACCACCCTTGCCTCTACCTCGGGTGAGACTTCATTTGCTTTGCAGGTGTCGTCGAAAGGGACGGTAGTTAGGGCTTTGTTGGTGCGTTGTTGTAGCATTGAACCCTGGGTTTGCCCCTGTGCCAAAAAATGGTTCCATTGCCGGGACTTGAAACTGTGATTTCTGGGAATTGAGAATGAAGAAGCTTTGTGCAAAGATTCGACCTGAGATTATTAAAGATTTGTGCGTAGATCTGTGGCCTAGTATGCAGTACTACTTGATTTATAAAGCTTTGTGCTAAATAAGGAAACCCTATCTGAAGAAAGGAGGTTGGATCTGAAGGAAAGAAGCAAGATCTGAAAGCTTTGTGCTCTAAGAAAGGTAAAAGTAAGAATTTCCGATTAAAAGAGGTAATATCTGCAAGCTTTGTACTCTGATAAAGGTAAAGATAATGAAAATTTTTAGATATGAACGCTTTGTGCTCTGTAGAAGTAAGATAAGTGGAAATTTTTGTTTCTAGAGTATGGATCTAGGTATGTTTGATAGATTATATCCTAGCTTAGAAACTAGGGCATTAATAGATGAAAGAATATTTGATATGACTAGATCTGATAAGAATAGTGAAAGATATGTTATACCTATGCATAGAAAGAATGTTTGGACTAACAAATGGATGCAGGATTCTAGAAATAATTTGTTATAGGTTAGCTACCATGATCCTAGTGTGCAGTATAGAAGAAGTTAGGGATCATTTAAAATAAAGAGAGGATTAAGCCTCTGTTACAATTGCAGAGGATCGGGGCATCTGGCTAAGGAATTCCCTGGTAGAAGACCTAGTTGCCTCTGTTGTAAAGCTCTAGACCATGAAGTATTGGATTTCCCTAAAATGATTTCTAAGCTTGAAGGTATGAATATAAGACAAGAAAACCCTAAGGCAGATCCAAAAACTGAGACTATGGAAGAATACTAGAAAGGATCCGAGCAAGAATTGATATAGATTAAAGAAACCCTGAATAACCATCAACATGTCAGATTATCAGAAATATTCAAAGGAAAAGAATGCATTGAAGCAAGAATAGGAGACTTCGACATTGACTGTGTTCTAGATGAGGAAACATAGGTGTATATAATGATAGAGAGAACTTGGGAAGATATAGGAAGGCCTTCTATGATTCCTTCATTAGGAGGACTAGGGCTATTCAGAGGAAAACTGGTAAACTTGTGTGGAGGGCTCGCTCATATACCTATGACCATCAAAGGAACTTCGTCAGAGGAAGATTTTTAGATTATTAAATTTATTGAGGACAGTGCCCTGTTCACCATGTTAATAGGAAAACCTTGGATTGACAGAGCTCAAGCCAGACGAAAGGAATAAGAAGAAGTTTTGGAACAGAAGAAGTAAGAGTTAAAAGATTTTATGACCAGAAGGATTGCACGCTTGATTGAAGAACATGAGAGCAAATCGAAGATATTTAATGATAGTAACCCAGATGTCGAAGTTAAGAGAACACTAGAGGATCCACAGAATATTGAAGTACCTATCCCAGACAAAGAAGAAGTATTATCCAGGAATCCTAGGAAAGAATCGCAACAACGCGCAGTGACTATGTTAAAAGAAGATAAGAATAATAATGGAAGAAGACATACCGAGACGAAGCTCACTGGAAAGAAGGATAGAAACCTAATTAAGAAGAGGGCTAAGATTGAAAAGTTATAGAAGATTCCAGAAGGAACTTCGCAGAAAGAAAATTTGCAGAATTGGAATTTTATCGGAACATCAAAACAATGACACATGGTACTTCGCCAGGGCGAAGCAATATAGCCATTGGGGCCAACATATCCGTTCGACTCCTGTTCTGAACGAGCAAAAAGGCAATAAAGGTTCATCATCAAACCGTTAGACCATGCCATAACGAATTGAACAAGAGTTAATGGAGGCTCATAACCGTTGCAAGCAAACCATTGTCAGATTACCTATTTATCTCATCGCGCCACGCACCGAGAACACTTTTACTAATTTATAATTCGAGCCCATAGACTAAGATGATTTTATACATTGATCACCGCATTATTTCTCTTTAGCTCAGTATTGTATCTAAGTTGTTACATGAACCCGCGATTGTTCACCCCGAGTGTGCATGTCGGATGAATTGAGTGCGGCGGAGAATGTTGTTGAAGAAGTTTTGATCGACTTAATGACTGAGAGAGTCATGTCTATGTTTGAAGGTTCCAGGATTCATCTACAAGATCCGGGCAAGCATCTCCGTCCACTGCTCGAGTCAGAACATCCTGGCCAGCAGATGAAAAGCGAACTAAGCATAGGGATGATCTCGCGAATGCTAAGCTAATATCAAGTATACTACCCACCTATCTACCACCTCTGAGCGGAGAAATCAATCGTGACAGTGTGCCCAGATAATTTGAGTATGCTTTGGTCACTTCGTACCTCCTGAAAGGGATACACGCAGTGCATGGAGACCAAGATAAGATCACATCATTGAAGTTTAGTGACTTCAACCTTGGCGACAGGAAGGTGTACAACATGCTCACCCCACACAAGTATTTGACCAGAACTAAGGGAAAGAAATCGAAGATAGTCCCCTAGTCATGGAACATGAACCTCGCGCAGTCCACACTGCTCAACGTCATGAAGATCCCGCACTTCGGAAGGCACCAAGAAGTTAACGCATGTGTCAAGTTGTTGTTATCCTGCTACCATGGCGGATAACTGTGGTTGAACCATCACATCACAGTGGATCTGACACTGATCAATCAGATCATAGGGATAAGCATGCAAGGCCCTGACCCACATGATTTCTATCCCGGTAAAGCCATGGATCGCGCTCTTTCGCAGAATATTAAAGACACCTATGGAGATGTCGAGAAAGGAACGTGAGGCTACAAGGTAGCCTCTATCCAGAGCGGCGCAGTGCGCTTAGCCTGTCAATTGATTGTAAGAAATTTAGTTCGCAAGAACCGACCCACCCAAGTGACTGGATTTGTAGTCGACTTCGCAGGGAAGTGAGCGGAGGGCCTACAAATGAATTGGGAGAAATACCTCGTAAAACAACTGAAACTGGACTGCAGGGAAGCGCAGGACCAAGGATATGAGTTCCACTTCAGTTGGCTTCTCATCTTGATCACTTTCATCACATGGGAGATGCAGGAAGGTGAGACCTTCCTGGACATCGAGCCCTTTGAACCTATGGTTGTGAAGTTCAATACACTGTGGTACTCCAGTGACATGAACAAGAAATGACAATCAAATGTTGTCTTCCACACTTATTACAACCAGCTGAAGACAACCATCCATTTTGAGCCTCGTATAACCCTGAACACTCTCCACAGGTTCAGGCCCTTGATGAAATTCAACACAGACTTCCATTTCATCTATGTCACAGCACATGTTGATGAGCATAAACAATAGCTACAGTAATAATACAAGCTTACGAAGGAGGATTTGGAGGAGATCACCAAGGAATGGTCGGTGGACCTCCTCATTCCAGCAGACCCTGCGAAGATGTCCGACTTATATAGTCCAGTAGTAGCGCACGATACACCTGGATCGAGCAAGACCAAGAAAATGAAGAATCTCAATATGTAAGCAATACCTCGGTGAAGACTGATTCTATCTCACCTAAGCAAGGAGGTGATGGCGGAGAGATATATGGCGTAGAAGTTGAACAAAAGAAAGGAAAGGTTACACCGCCTAGAGACGAGGAGGACCCCTCGAAGAAAAGGAAGGTTTCCTCACCGAAACCCTCATCCCAGAAGAAAATGAAAGAAACTAGTACCAACATTGAGATCACCGTCACCTCAGACAACTTCGACTTCATCGTTGCATCACTGAACGATGCTTCACTAGAGATAGAAGAGAAGCAAGAAGCTAAGCAAGAAGAGGTGTTCATTTGGATTAAGGATGAGCTCCAAGGAGTGCAACAGACACTACAGTCCAGTTGCACAGTTTCCACTGCGCCTCTACCATCGAAAACACCAGAACTAGGTAATGAGACAACTCAACTACACCACATCGTTGATACAATTGAATCTCACCTTCGACAAGCACATGAGGAGACAATGCAAGCCACCCTGGATTTAGCACAAGTACGAGTCCTTGAAGAGCAACACAGTACTGTAGAATGAGAGAATCTTTCTCTCTAAGTAAAGTCCGAGGAAAAAAAATCCCAGCTGCATAAAGAAAAGGAACAATTGCTCATGGAGCAACTTGAAGTTAAGGAAATGGTCAACAAAGCACTTTGCTCTGTGAAAATTATCGAAGTAAAGGCCAAAGAGAGAGTTCCATAGCAGGTGGCGCAACTCGAAGAAGTGATCCAACAGCTCCAACAACGCATTGTAGATCTAGAATTACGCACTGTACCTGACACCTCGCGGGAAGTAAGGGACCAACGAGAAGCAACTTCCCGCAGCGTAGTTGACATATTAAAAGCTCTTGCATTGGAATGCAAGTAGTTGAGTAATCGAAGTGCCTAGATATATGAAAACCTCACTGAGAACCTGGAGTTACAGACAATGGAGTCGCAGCTCCAAGAAGTGAAGCAACACATAGATACACTACAGGCGTAGCTAAAGGCCCTGTCGACTGTATAAAGAATGAAGAGGTCTCAAGAACAATGCACAACTCAACAACAGATCCATATGCTTCAAAGAAAAGTGATGGAAGTCACTCAATTGCTTCAACATGTACAAGATAAGGCATGTCAATTGTTTACATAGGTAGAGAGCCAAGGAGTAGAGTTAGAACAGGTTGTCACTGCAACCGAACAACGCCTAGAAGGGCCAGTGAACGACGCAATAATCTAGGAATTAGTCGACCAAGAGGCCACAACAAAGCAGCAATTTGAAGAAGCTCAAGCCAAGCTCGAGGTATTCGAGGCAGAATTGCTCAGACCAGAGTGACTTAGGACGAGTCATAGGTGAGTGTTGGGGGCCTGTTGGCCCTTGACCAAGTTTTTGGAGTTTCTTGGTCATGTTGACCTATTTTGGGACTTCAACATCCTGTCGAAGGAGGAGCACAGGACGAAGTGGAGATTAAGGGATCTCGGCCCCCTTTTTTGGATATGGGAATATGTA
>ML789017.1:270592-283098 GCA_009831015.1 Picea engelmannii
GTGATTTGTGCCTGACTATAAGAGACTTGCATAGCTAAGTGCAGGTCCTTGTAGTAGAGTGTGGAGGGATTTATGTTGTAACGCAAGGTAGAAGGATTTAGCGGGCTGCACAAATATTGTGTCCTGTGCGGAGTAGGGTTTTGAGGCTCTGTGCTTGTAACCGATTGAATGAAGACAATAAAGAAGAAGAGTTGGTGGACGTAGCCCCAGGGTGGGGGTGAACCACGCAAAAACTATGTTATGTGCTTTGTCTTGATGTGTTCACATGTTATCTGATAAGTGCTTTGATATGTTTAGATAGATCTACTTCTGCTTTGTGCTTATGATATGTAAGAATATTAGATCTGATCAAGATAGTCATGCTTAGTGATTGATATGCTCATTCTGATCCATTTATATATGCTAAGTGCTTAAATATTGTAGATTAGTGTGAATTCTACGAAGCTCTGTTTTATCAGCGAAGTGAATAGTGATTGCATATTGAGGAACTAACGGTGCCAAGAGTTGTATTAAGTGTTATAATCACATATCTGTGTCCCAGCTAAGGTTGCAGACACCTGAGTTTTACAACCACCCCTGCCTCTACTTCGGGTGAGACTTCATCTGCTTCACAGGTTTCGTCGAAAGGGCCGGTAGTTAGGGATTTGTTGGTGCGATGTTGTAGCATTGAACCCTGGGTCTGCCCCTGTGCCAACAAAGCTATTATCAGATACCAACAACAACTACAAATTGGAGAAGATTCAACAAAAATACATGGAATCAAAGGAAAGAAAATGATTCAACAACTAGACACCCAAGATTAAGACCAAAAAGAATTGATTTTAGATGGATAGATCATCAACAATGGAATGAAGAAAGCAAGAACAAAATAAATTCATATTACTTGGTTTCATCACATGTGAAGCCTTTAAATGCAAATCTTTGAGGACAAAGCTTTTTGAGGGAGGGTACTATAATATGACCCAAGGGGGGGAATATATATGGCTAAATGTATATGATATGACCCCAATGGGGGGCATATATGGGCCTAAATGTACATGTAATGTGTAAATACATATGCAATTGGGTCAACCTAGTGATAAAGGGGCCTTATGTGTAAATACATATAAGAGATCATGTATTCATTAGTGACAGGTGAAATGTGAAATATGAAAGGTATTTGGTTATTTGGAGGTGGTTCCCCTATTATTTAAGAAGTTATTGTGTAATTTATCTATATTGGAGTTGTTCTCCACGTTGACATTTTGTACATGGTGTGTACTTCTGTTATTTTTTTATATTTTGAGCATATTTGGATCATAACATAAAAATAGTAAATTTCTAAAAGACTTTTTGAGCGAGTTGGACTAGGTAGGTGGCCACCGATATCCTCCTGGATCAATCCTCCCCCCTTAGGAATAAATGGTCTCCATTGCATTGAGTCCCCCCATCAGATGAGGACATTTCTGTTGAATTTGGCCTCGGGTGAGCCACTTGCCTTGGTGTAGGAGTTTCCCTACTTTGACAACCCGATAAAGTTGGATCCTATACTGGCAAGTGCCCATGTGATCCATGTGGATTTTGGTGGCCTGCCACCCATTCCAACTAGTTCATTTTGGCAGTTTTCTATTTTGGCAAATTTTTCCTAGTTTTCGAGTCCATGACTTTCGAAGCCGTTTTGAGGCCCTAAACAACTTTTTTAGGGCTTGCCACAGTCAAATTATGGTCAGAGTCAGATTTTGATGGAAAAATGTGTATTCCTTAGACATACCTTTCCAACGGGCTATCGTGTGCCTTAAAATGAGATCGTATGCAAAAGTTACGACCCCAGGAAGTTTATGTACTAACTTACCCCAACGAGGCCCACGTGAATTTTGGCGCTTCATATTCTAGGGTTTGGTTTTTGGATGTCTAGGGTTTTGGAATTCATGCTTACTTTCAAAAGGCCTTCAGATCCTCATTGTAATCATCTTCTTGTGAATGATAATAGTCGTCACATTTCTTCTTAGAGATAAGCCACCACCATTCCAACAAGCTTATTTTCCGCTGCATTTTACAGTTTCAGCTTATTTCGTTATTGAATAGAAACCAATTTTATTGTATCTCTGTTATTCTATGTTAAAAATATTTTAATATTTTGTATTCATTTTTCTTCTCATAAAATTTGGATCAGTGGTATCAGAGCAATCTGCTCCTTGTCATTTTTAATGCATGTCCCCGATGAGGTCAAGGTTCAAAGAATTGGGTCTCAAGCTTGTTTTCTTTGAGGAAAAAAGATCTCACACGCCCAAGCGACCTCTAATGGAGGGACAAAATAAATACGATGGGATAGGAGATCCTTTCAAAATGTTTCTCTAGGAATCCCTCACGCAACAAAGGAATGATATGATGGATAGTTTTGCGCAAATCCTTCGGCGGCTACCAATAGGCGATGCATCTTCCTCAAATGGAGGTGTTGTTATTGGACAAATCGGTAAGTGCGTACACACACTAATGTTCCTAACTTACAAAGGAATCTAGAACAAAACAAGACATAATACAAACTTCACCTTAGACTTCATTGTCATATAAACTAGTTTAGAGAGGAATGAGAGACATACCTTTTAAATGACGCTAGATCCTCACTAGTGTCGTCCTTGTCGCTCCATCTTTGGATTTGTGGGATGGTGAACCTATTTAATAAGCACAAACCAACAAAGAGAGAGAGAGAGAACAAGGATATATATATTCCGATGAATTCTATGTATAAGATCAAGGAGTTATACAATAAAATCCAAGACACCTTTATAGGGAAGAAATGTATTGCTGCATTATATTAAAATGGAAAGTGGAGAATAAAACCCATGCCTTGATGTTGCAAGATCCCTTTCAATGGATATTTTCTCCAACACACACACCTTTTCTCCAATTCCTTTTATGAAGAAGATCCACAATCTGACTTAGAGATCTAAAGCAAAGCTATCTCAAGTATAATCTATAGCAGAACTCTTCATGCATATGCAAACCTTAGCCTTTTCAACCTTATCCTTTTCCATGAGAGACCTCTCTTTATATAGGGTGAAAGAGGGATGGATGAGGATATTAGGATGATCCCACTAAATCAAAGAAGCAAGTAATATCCAAACCGATCGGAGACCACCTCATCTTCTAGAACATTCGTGAATTTTGACTTTTCCCTTTCTTAAGCATTATCGCACCCTATGTACAGGAAGCCTATGATGACATCGCAGTCCATGTTTGGTGTAGAGTGTGATGATCAAGCATTGTCGCACCCCAAACATAGAGCAAGGTGCAACGATCTTCCTTGTCATAGGTTTTGAGGGAGGAAAAGCAAATCAATTTTCTCATGGAGAAAGTCTCTTTTAATATTTTTAGGGAACATGGAAGTGAGTTAAGCACATGTCATCAGTTAATCACTGGGGTGACCAAAATAATGTGTAACAGGCGCCACCCCCTTCAAGGTACAAATCAACTTTGATATTCCTGTATTTGAAGGTTAGATAGAGATAGATGCTTTAGACTATGTTTCGGGCGTCGTTCTCACTCAGCATGACCACCCCGTGGCATATCATAGTGAGACATTATCAGATATTGTATGTAAGTACACCATTGTGAAAGCCTTCTGCCAGTGGATACATTACTTTCTTGGGAAGGAGACAGTCATCCACACTGATCATAATCCATTGTATTTCATGTAGACACAAGGAAAATTTCAGAATGACCGCCATCATAAGTGGTCCACATATTTGCAGCAGTTCCACCTCAACATCAAATATAAATCAGGAAGTATCAATTGAGTCGATGATTTACTTAGTCGACCTCTAGTTGCGACACTCACCATGGTGCTAGACTCTTGCGTCCACGAGACCTCTAGATGGCCTCACCTCTATGAGATAGACCCTGACTTCTCCATCACCTACCAAATGTTGAGCCCAAACTCAGTGATCACTAATTTCCATCTTCAGGACAAACTGTTGTGCCATCTGGGCCATCTCTGCGTTCCATCAATAGAGCGAGTGAAGATTATTTGTGAAGCCCAATATAGTCAGGTGGAAGGACACTTCGACGTCGAAAAGACAGTGGCAGTACTATAGAAAAATTTCTACTGGATGAAACTTCAACATGATGTGAGTAAGTATATCAGGTCTTGCACTGCCTACACTATTGCCAAACCGACCACTAAGAAATAGGGTCTGTACACTCCTTTGCCTACTCCAAATAAGACATGGGAATCCATCTCAATGGACTACATGTCGGACCTTCTGTCCACCAAGAGGGGAAATGACTGTGTTTTTGTGGTTGTTGATCATTTTTCCAAGATGGCAATTCTAGTCGCCTGTAAGAAGAACATCACAACAGAGGCCACTACCAATATCTTCTTTGAGTGAGTATGGGTACATTTTGGAATCCTACAAACCATTGTCTCAGATTGGGACATTTGGTTCCTCATCACATTCAGGTCGAGCCTCTAGTCACTGCTAGACATCAAGCTCACCAAATCCAGTGTTTTCCACCCCCAGACAGATGGCCAAACTTAGGTTGTCAATCAGATGATCGTGCATATACTGCACATGTACAATTCCAAGCACCCCCACACATGGGATGAGAGTCTCCCCTATGTTTATCATAGCTACAACCGAACCCTACATAGCTCAATCAACCAAAGCCCCTTTCAGGTGGGGTTGGGATTCCAACCATTCAGTCCCATGGATGTTGTACTACCCCTTGTGGCCACCTCGGTCGAAGCATCCCCTACTCCAAATGAATCTAACAAAGCCACCTAGTTCATTGAGCGGATCCAACACATCCACCAATAGGTTCAAGATATTTTAAAGAAATCCAATGCCAAGTACAAGCACTGCCATGATCAACATCGGGTGCCACATAAGTTTCAAGTTGGATACAAAGTTTGGTTGCACTTGCAGAAAGAATGCCTTACGGGGCCCCATCGGAAGCTTCACCCACTCCGTTATGGACCTTACACCATCACCAAGGTTGTGGGTGAAAATGATTTTGAACTCAACATTCCCACTTTCCTTGGTCTGCACCCATTGTTCAACGTGGCTCTTCTTAGGCCATATTTCCCACCATTATTGGACACCTCGGAGATAACAGAACAGTTGAAACCAATAGAGCTCAACCCTGATTTCATGCAACAGGAATCCAATGATCATATTGTGGATACATAGGTCAAGGGAACTCGACAACAAAGGATCCAACTTTATCGAGTTGTCAAAGCAGGGAAGCTCCTGCACAAAGACAAGTGGCTCACCAGGGGCCAAATTCAGCAGAAATTTCCTCATCTAATGGGGGAACTCAACACAATGGATACAATTGCTTCCTAAGGGGGGAGGATTGATCCATATGGATGTCGGTGGCCTCCCACATATTTCAACTGGTTCATTTTGGCAGTTTTCCAGTTTGGTAGTTTTTTCCTAGTTTTCGGGTCCTTGACTTATGGGGTTGTTTTGAGGCCCTAAACAACGTTTTTAGGGATCACCATAGTTAGAACATAAATCATGATGTAGGAGCATCGTTGGAAAGCACACAGAGGTAGGATCACTCAACACGTGAGAGTTCTTCCAGAACTTCAACGTTGGCAGTTGCAACCAATTTTGAAATCCGTGTTAACTCAGCGCCGGAATTTACCTTTGGAGGCACGCTTGAACCAGTGCCAAATTTTACCCTTTGAGGCACGTTTTGAAAATTGTAAACATAGTAGGAGTTTCCACTATGATTCTAGAATGTGACTGAACTAAGATAGCGTAGGATGAATTTTAGAGTAGGCAAATAGCCAGGGGAAACCCTATAAATCTTTTTGAGTTAAGTAGAAGTTTGTACGCCCAGTTGGGAGAGCAGCAATACAGAGATAAATTAGTTGTAAGAGAACTGCGAGTCAGCAAGAGATCTTAGTTTTTGAGTCATTGTAATTTGAATGTATTTTGTATCCATTTCGGCACTTGTGAAGATAACAGAAGGAAAAATTGATCCAAATGTATGGTGTGTGGACTGTGTGTGTTTTCCTATCATTTATGTTTTCATGAACAATGGAACTGTACATGTTACTGTTCCAGTTTCAATTTTTTCTCTTCATTTGAAGCTCTGCAAGGTGTCCATCGAGCCAGAGATGAATGCAAGGAAATCGAGGGGGGGGATTTCTCTGTGAGAAATCCCGTGGATCTAAGTTATCGAAATCCCTTAGACACAAGGAGTGCGTGGGAAATCAAAGTTTGAACCAAAAGAATCTCAGGAGGAATAACACTTTGGGAAAGTGTTATCAAGATCCAGGAACCCATTTATCGAGTTAAGTGAAGGTCGGAACCTTCGAGGACTTAGAAAATCTTCTAAGCCGGGGAGATTAAAATCTTAGGAGGAAGAGTGTTGTTGGCTGTCAGATCACAGAGGAAGGTCGGAAGCCATCTGATTCGAGACAAATACGCAAGCTTTGATGCCGCGTATGTCCAGGAGGGAAATCCACAAAAGTCTGAACTGATGGTGGAGAGTTTACAGGAAGAGTCACGAAATCCCATGAGCCATTGGATCAAGCGGAGCTATGGGGGAGGTTAACAGGGAGACCTTTCAATGCTCGACCCTTAGGAGGAATAGTAGTCGTCGATTCCCAATAGATCTGGATCGTTGGTCCATTTCGTGATATCGACTATCGTGAGTTGGGGGGGACAGAGGTCCTTGAATCCCAAAACCCCAAACCTCGAAATAGCGATCCGTCAAGACGAGATCAGGACCATCGGATCTCCGGAGGCTTAGAGTCATCGATTCATAGCGAGGGAGTGTTTCAGCATTTCGGCGACCGGGTGGAGGAGCGAACAGATTTCGTGCAGGGCAAAGTCACGAAACGTGAAATGCCAAAATAATCATAGTCGTCGGTCCAAGAGAGACTTGAGTTGTAGATCTTGCGTCATCATGATTTCGGCGTTCGTGACGTGGAGGGGTCAGGCGCCTTGTATCGTAGGTTCCAATACTGCGAACCGCAACGCACTTTCATGGTAAAGCTTGTGGTCACGTGAGTTGGGAAAAGGGAGGACCTAACCTCCATTATCCCTCATCGATGTTTCGGGGCTTGGAGGAGCCAAGGACTCATTGTATTGGAAAGCTCAGGGTCATGAAACGCAACGTGCCTTTCAGGCTAGGCCCATGATCGCGCGTATGGTCACGTGGAGTGGGGTTTTGCATCTAGTGTTGGTTTGCATGGGAAAAAATCAGATAAGGAAATGTGGATTAGAAGAGGGAGGTTTCATCTCGGAACTAGAAGAGCCATTTTGGTTCCAAAATCAGAAGATCCTAACCGGAATGTCACACAACCCTTAGGAGGGATAGGGGGTCTGCATCAGGTGGTATAAGAGTTGATTGTTCTTTGTCTGTAGACTTCAGGTGAAAGAGAAAGAGGAAGAGACAAAAAACTCAGAGTTGTACTCTGTGTGGGACAAGCAGTCAACACAATGCTGCCAAGGAGACGAGAGGCACCTTTAGCCAACCATGTTGTAGAGAGGGATATGTGAGAACTTCGTGCCAGATTGGAAACAATGGAAGAAATGCAGAGAAGAGCACCTGATGTTGGAGACATCAGTGAAGAAGAAACTGAAGAGTTTGAAGTTGAAGAAGTTGTAGGAGAAGATGTTGTAGAGGAAATTTTGTTGAAAGCAGTTGCCAGACTGGGAAGCAGAGCTAAGATAGAGGTTCCCATGTATGAGGGAAACCTAGATGCTGAAGAACTATTGGATTGGATAAGATCCATGGACATACACTTCGATTATGAAAACGTCGATGAGGAGAATAAATTGAAGAAGGTAGTCACCAGGTTAAAAGGACATGCAGCGCTATGGTGGGATGAACTACAGGTTGAGAGAAGAAGCAAAGGAAAACAGAGGATAAAGAGTTGGGACAGAATAGTAGCCAAGATGAAGGCTAAGTTCATGCCCAAATATTATCAGATAAATCTATTCAGGAAGATGCAGAACATGAGATGGAAAGGGTTGACAGTTAAGGAGTACACTAAGTAGTTCTACCAGTTGAACATCAAAACTGGACAACGGGAGAGAGATGAAGAGAAATTCGCCATATATATAAATGGCTTGAGATATGAGATCTAGGATGAGCCCAGCATGATGTCAGTCAGAACCGTGGAGGATGCTTATCAATTTGCGCTGAAGGCAGAGGAGAAGCTGACCAGAAAACAAAGTCAACGAGGAAGAGGTAAAATCCCAGTCCCAAGAAAGAGCAAGTGGTTTAACTGCGACATAACACATCAGTCTAAGGACGAGGCTGAGAAACCACACAATCACTCGGAACGAGGAGGAATTTCAAGAGAAAGAAGGGGTGGTGGAAGAAAATCTTCTAGAGGAAGAGGCAGAGGAGGAGTAAGATTCTATGCCCATGGAAAGATATGACACATGTCTTGGGAATGTCCCGAGAAGAAGAAGGAAGGAGGAGAAGCTCACATCTCAGAAGCCCAGTGAAGAAATGTTGAAGCATAGGGAGCAGAGGATGGAGCATCCCTAATGTTGAGAAAATTTCTCTTGAAACCAGAGGCATAAATTGAAAGGCCAATGCAGAGAAATAGTCTCTTCAAGACAACTTGCAAGACTAAGGACAAAGTATGCAAGGTGATCCTTGATAGTGGGAGCACCGACAACCTAGTATCCATAGAGATGGTGGAGAAATTGGAGCTGAAGACAACTGCACATCTAAAACCATACAAGGTCTCATGGTTGCAAAAAGGACACCAGGAAACGATTACTAAAGAATGTCTGGTTGAAATGAAGATAGGAGGTTATAAAGATGAAATTCTGTGTGATGTAATCCTCATGGACGTTTTCCATATTCTGTTGGGAAAACCATGGCAGTTTGACAGAAATGTCATTCATGATGGGAGGACAAACACATATACATTAGAGAAGAATGGTAGGACGCATATGTTTTTTCCAATGGAGGAGAAGAGAGTAAAAGAGGAAGCCAACACAAGCATACCTCTCATGAGTGGGAAGGAACTCCTGAAATAAGTTAAGGAAGAACAGGAGGTGCAGTTCGATGTGGTGGAAAGCCCAGAGTCATCCTTACGAGTACATCAATGGATGATTTTCCTGAAGAAGTTCAGGAGCTACTGGATAATTTTTTTGATATAGTGGTGGATGAGCTACCAAACTCATTGCCGCCCATCAGGATTATCAGTCATCATATCGAATTGATACCAGGAGAAAGTATGCCGAACAAAGCAGCGTACATATTAACACCTCGAGAGAATGAGGAGGTGAAGAACCAAGTCCAAGAATTGCTAGACAAAGGTTTGGTCAGAGAAAGTTTGAGCCCATGTGCAGTACCAATTGTGTTGAGCCCAAATAAAGATGGAGGATGGAGAATGTGCATAGACTCGAGAGCCATCAACAAGATAACCATCAGGTACATATTTCCTTTACCAAGAATGGATGATATAATGGATTGCTTAAGTGGAGAACATTTATTTTCTAAGATAGATCCGAAAAGTGGATATCACCAAATCAGGATGAGAGAAAGTGAAGAATGGAAAACAACCTTTAAGACAAACAAAGGTCTATATGAGTGGTTGGTTATGCCATTTGGATTAACAAATTCCCCGAGTAATTTTATGAGGTTGATGTATGAAATTCTGAAAGATTTCATTGGAAAGTTCGTGATTGTATATCTGGACGAAATACTGATCTTTAGTAGGACTAAAGAGGAGAATTTGAGGCACCTAACGCTAGTAATGAGGAGGCTACAATAGGAGAATTTTTTGATCAATTTGAAGAAGTCCTCTTTTATGAAGACATAACTCATTTATTTGGGTTTTCGTGATCTCTTCGAATGAACTGAAGATGGATCTAGAGAAGGTGAAAGCGATCAGAGAATGGCCGTCACCAAGAAGCATGTTCGAGGTAAGGAGATTCCATGGATTAGCGAGCTTCTATAGGAAGTTCATTAGAGACTTCAGTGGAATTTGTACGCCAATGATGGATACAGTGAAGAAGCGGCACATGTCCTTTAAATGGACAGAGGAGGCTGGAAGGAGCTTCAATATACTGAAGGAGAAGATAATAGAACGACCAATTCTGATCTTGCCAAATTTTGAGAAGACATTTCAGGTAAGATGTGATGCAAGTGGAGTTGCAATAGGAGCAGTTTTGAGTCAAGATAATAGACCTGTTACCTATTTCAGCGAGAATCTGAATGAGACTAAAAAGAAATACTCCACATATGATAAGGAGTTCTACACCATAATTCAAGCATTGAATAAATGGAGGCATTATCTTGTCCCGCAATAATTTGTCTTGTATAGCGATAACCAAGCTTTACAATTCATAACCAGACAACAAAAATTGAATCAGAGGCATGCAAAATGGGTTGAATTTATGCAAAATTTTACTTTTGTCATAAAACATATTGTTGGGAATGCTAACAAGGTTGTTGATGCATTAAGCAAGAGATGTTTGATCATGTAGGAATTCCAGGTGAAGACCTTGGGGTTTGAACACCTTAAGGACATGTATCATGATGATGCAAATTTCAAGGAGGCATATGAAGCATGTGCTAATCCTGTGTTGAGAGATAGAAGTTAGTGGACAAAATACATGATTCAGGAAGGACTGTTGTTTAGAAGAAATCAGTTGTGCATACCAAAATGCTCAATAAGGGATAATCTTCTAAAGGAAAAGCACAGTGGAGGATTGGTCGGATATTTCAGCCATGATAAAATGTTTGCACAGTTGAGAAACTCATACTATTGGCCAGGTATGAGAATAGAGGTGATAAAGTTTGTGAACAAATGTAGAATCTGCCAACATGCAAAGGGGAAAAGATAGAACACTGGGTTGTATCAAACATTACCAATACTAGAGAGGCCTTGGGATGCAATAAGCATGGATTTTGTGTTGGGATTGCCAAGAACACAAAGAGGATTCGATTTCATATTTGTGGTGGTGGATATATTTTCAAAGATGGCACATTTCACCCCATGCCAGAAGACCAGTGACGCAACGCATGTTGCAAATTTGTTTTTCAAAGAAGTTGTGAGACTTCACGGCCTACCCAGGAGCATTGTCTCAGACAGAGACACAAAATTTGTTGGTCACTTTTGGAGGATGTTGTGGAAGAATATGGGGCTAGATTTATCCTTCAGCTTAGCTTATCACCCTCAAACAAATGGGAAGACTAAAGTGGTAAATAGAAGTTTGGGGAATTTATTAAGAAGTCTAGTTACTGAACATCATAACCAGTGGGATCAGATTCTGCCACAAGCAGAATTTGCATACAACGATTCACCAAATAGGAGCATTGGAAGGAGCCCATTCCAAATACTATATGGAATGAAACCAAGGGGAGTATTTGAGTTGAGAGACTTGGAACAGGGTGAGATCAGGAGCGTTGGAGCAGAGGAATTTGTTGCGGAGATGGAGAAACTCCATAGCCAGATCAAAGGATAGTTGGAGAGTTCTAACCAGAAATACAAGCACAGAGTTGATCATCATCGCAAGGAACTTCAATTTGAAGTAGGAGATCAGGTTTTAGCACATCTCAGGAAGGAAAGGTTCCCTAGGGGAACATACAACAAGTTTAAGATGAAAAAGGTAGGACCCTGTAAGATCTTGAGAAAGTTTGATGCAAACGCCTATGAGATTGATCTGCCAGATGGTGTAGGAATTTCACCCATATTCAATGTTTCAGACCTGTATCCTTACAAGAAAGATGACACAGAAGGGTCAAAATCTCAAGGAAAGATTCAGTGGGAGAAACAGATGCATGTGGAAGAAAAGCCACAGATGGAGAAAATTGTTGATCAGAGGATTGACAAGAAGACCAAAGGAAAACCTATTTTGAGTATCTGGTCAAATGGAAGGGACACCCAATCGAAGATGCCAGTTGGGAAAATGAAGTTGTTATCCAGAAGCATGGAAAATCAGTAGAGGAGCTCATGGACAGGAGTCCATGAAATTTTGTCAAGGGGAGTATGATGCAGGAGCATCATTGGCAAGCACGCAGAGGCAAGACCACTCAACATGTGAGAGTTCTTCCAGAACTTCAACATTGGCAGTTGCAGCCAATTTTGAAATCCGCCTTAACTCAACGCCAGAATTTACCTTTGGAGGCATGCTTGAACCAATGCCAAATTTATCCTTTGAGGCACGTTTTGAAAATCGTAAACAGAGCAGGAGTTTCCACTACGACTCTGGAATGCGACTGAACTAAGATAACGTAGGATGAATTTTAGAGTAGGCAAATAGCTAGGGGAAACCCTAGAAATATTTTTGAGTTAAGTAGAAGTTTGTACACTCAGTTGGGAGAGCAACAATACAGAGAGAAATTAGCTAAAAGAGAACTGTGAGTCAGCAAGAGATCTCAATTTTTGAGTTAGTGTAATTTGAATTTATTTTATAGCCATTTCGGCACTTGTGAAGATAACAGAAGGAAAAATTGATCCAAATGTATGGTGTGTGGACTGTGTGTGTTTTCCTGTCGTTTTTGTTTTCATGAATAAGTGAATGGAATAGTGCATGTTA
>ML789017.1:283148-299878 GCA_009831015.1 Picea engelmannii
ATTTTATAGCCATTTCGGCACTTGTGAAGATAACAGAAGGAAAAATTGATCCAAATGTATGGTGTGTGGACTGTGTGTGTTTTCCTGTCGTTTTTGTTTTCATGAATAAGTGAATGGAATAGTGCATGTTAGTGTTCCAGTTTCAATTGTTTCTCTTCATTTGAAGCTCCGCAAGGTGTGCATCGAGCCAGAGAGGAATGCAAGGAAATTGGTGGGGGGGGGGGGAATTTCTCTGCGAGAAATCTCGTGGATCTGAGTTATCAAAATCCGTTAGACACAAGGAGTGCACGGGAAATCGAAGTTTGAACCAGACAAAGTTCAGGAGGAATAACACTTTGGGAAAGTGTTATCGAGATCTAGGAACCCATTTCCTGGGGTAAGTGAAGGTCGGAACCTTCGAGGACTTAGAAAATATTCTAAGCCAGGGAGATTAAAAGCTCAGGAGGAAGAGTGTTGTTGGCCATCAAATCATGGAGGAAGGTCGACAACCATCTAATTAGAGACAAATACGCAAGCTTTGATGTTGCGTACATACAGGAGGGAAATCCACAAAAGTCTGAACTAATGGTGGAGAGTTTATAGGGAGAGTCGCGAAATCCCGTGAGCTGTTGGATCAAGTGGAGCTGCGGGGGAGGTTAACAGGGAGACCTTTCAACATTCGACCCTCAGGAGGAATAGTAGTCATCTATTCCCAATAGATCTGGACCGTTGGTCCATTTCATGATATCGGCTATCGCGAGTTGGGGGGGACAGAGGTCCTTGAATCCCAAAACCCCGAACCCTGAAATAGTGATCCGTCAAGACGAGATCAAGACCATCGGATCTCCGGAGGATTAGAGTCGTTGATCTGCAGCGAGGGAGTGTTTCAGCATTTCGATGACTGGGTGGAGGAGCGAACAGATTTTGTGCAGGGCGAAGTCACGAAACGCGAAACGCCAAAATAATCATAGTCGTCGATCCAAGAGAGACCTGAGCCGTAGATCTTGTATCATCGTGATTTCGGCGTTCGTGACTTGGAGGGGTCAGGCGCCTTGTTTCACAAGTCCCGATACTGTGAACTGTGACGCGCTTTCATGGTAAAGCTTGTGGTCATGGGTGTGTGGTCACATGAGTTGGGAAAAGGGAGGAGCTCACCTCCATTAACCCTCATCGGTGTTTCGGGACTTGGAGGAGCCAAGGACTCGTCATATTGGAAAGCTCAGGGTCGCGAAACATGACGTGCCTTTCAGGCTAGGCTTGTGATCATGCGGTCACGTGGAGTTGGGTTTTGCGTCTAGTGTTGGTTTTCATGGGAAAAAATCAGATAAGGACATGTGGATTAGAAGAGGGAGGTTCCAGCTTGAAACTAGAAGAGCCATTTCGGTTCCGAAATCAGAAGATCCTGACCGGGAGGTCGCGCAACCCTTAGGAGGGATAGGAGGTTTGCATCAAATCAAGTCAAAGTAAAATGGAAAAATGTGTATTCCTCGGATAGACCTTTCCAAAGGGATATTGTGCGCCTAAAACGGAGACCGTATGCAAAGGTTACGACCTCGGGAAGTTGATATACTAATTTACCCCAACGGGGCCCACATGAATTTTGGCGCTTCATCTTCTAGGGTTAGGTTTTTGGATGTCTAGGGTTTTGGAATTCATGATTATTTTCAAAATTCCTCCAGAGCCTCATTGTAATCATCTTATTGCGAATGAGCACATATGTCACATATCTTCTCAGAGATAAGCCTCCACCATTCCAGCAGCTTATTTTCCAGTGCATTTTACAATTTAAACTTATTTCCTTATTGAATAGAAACTGGTTTTATTATATCTTTGTCATTCTGTGTTAAGGATATTTTAATAATCTGTATTTATTTAATTCTGCTCATAAAATCTGGATCACCTTGACCTATTTTTCCATGATCCGATTAGTGGATGTATGTTCCATGTAGTCATGGTTGAGCTTTGTTGGTGTCAATTGTTATGCTATCTCCGAGGTTTCCAATAATGGTGGAAAATAAGGTTGAAGGAGGTCCACATTGAACATTGGGTGCAAGCCAAGGAAGGGGGGAATGTTGAGCTCCAAATAATTATCACCCACTACCTTGGTGATGGTGTAAGCTCCATATTGGAGTGGATGAAGCTTCCTATGAGGCCCTGTCAAACATTCTTTCTGCAAGTGCAACCAAACTTTTCTCCCACCTGAAACTGGTGTGGCACTCCGTGTTTATCATGGTTCTTATTGTACTTAGCATTGGAATTATATAAAATATTTTGAACCTGTTGGAGGATGTGTTGGATCCGCTCAATGAATCGGGTAGCTTTGTCAGCTTCAGTTAGAGCATGCGACAAATCAGCTTGGGTGTTCATAAGGGGTAGTGCAACATCCATGGGACCCAATGGTTGAAATCCCAACCCCACTTGAAAGGGGTTTTGGTCATTTGAGCTATGTATGTCTCTATTTTAATTGATTTTAACATAGGTAATACTCTCATCCTCGGTGTGGGGTTGCTTGGAATTTTACATGTGTAGGATGTGCACGATTATCCGGTTGACGACCTTGGTTTGGCCATCTATTTGGGGGTGGAAGGAAGTGGACTTGGTGATCTTGGTGTCCAGTAGTGAATAGAGGCTCGACCAGAATGTGTTGAGGAATAAACTATCATGATCTAAGATAATGGTTTTTGGGATCCCAAAGTGTACCCACACTCGTTCAAAGAAGATCTTGGAAGTGGCCTTCGTTGTGATTCTCTTCTTGGAGGCAGTCATAATCATCATTTTGTAAAAGTGATGAACAAAAAAAAGACAAAGTCATTTCCCCGCTTGGTGGATGGAAGGCCCGACATGTATTCCATTTAGATGGATTCTCAGGGCCTGTCAGGAGTAGGCAAAGGAGTGTACAGGCATTGTTTCTTAGTGATCGGTTTGGAAATAGTGCGGGCAGTGCAGGACCAGATATACTTGATGACATCCTGTCAAAGTTTCAGCCAATAGAAATGTCATTGCAGAACTGCCACTTTATTTTCCACGCTGAAGTGTTCTACCACCCGACTGTAGTGGGATTCCCAAATCATCTTCACTCGCTCACTTGATGGAACACAGAGATGGCCTAGATGGCACAACATCTTGTCCTGAAGATGTAAATTAGTGGAAATTGTGTTTGTTCCCAACATGTGGTAGGTGTTGTCAAAGTTAGGATCCATCTCATTAAGGTGGGGCCATGTGGTCGCAAGAGTCTAGCACTATGGTGAGTGTCGTGACTGGAGGTCGGCTGAGGAAACCAGTGACTCGGTTGGTACTTCTTGTTTTCTACTTGATGTTGAGGTGGAATTGTTGCAAATATTTGGACCACTTCTAATGGCAATCATTCTTCAATTTTCCTTGTTTCTACATGAACTGCAACGACTTATGATCAGTGTGGATGATTGTCTCCTTCCCAAGAATGTAATGCCTCCATTGGAGGTAGGCTTGCACAATGGAGTACATTTCTTTGTCATAAATAGGGTACATATGGATAGCATTTGATAGTGTCTCACTATGATAGGCCATGGGGTGGTTGTGTTGAGTGAGGACTACACTTACAGCATAGTCTGAAGAATCTGTCTCGATCTCAAAGGGTTTTTGCAGGTCAATTAAAGAAAGCATAGGGGTTGAGCACAAGAACTGCTTTAGATCATTGAACGCTTTCTGTTGAGACACACCCCACACAACTTTTTTCCTCACCGCCACCCCTGGTTATTTTGTTGAGGGTCCATGCCGTATGGGATAATCCCAACATGAACCTATGATAGAAGTTGGCAAGGCCTAAGAATATCTGAAGCTCAGTGAGCGTGATTGGGGCTGGCTAGTCACGGATGACTTGGATATTGGCTTGATCAACATGCACACTATGTGCATCAACAATGTAGCCTAGGTACTGGACCTTGTCCATGTCGAAGGAGAATTTTTCCAAGTTGGTGTATAGATTGTGCCACCGCAAAGTGTGCAGAACCTACTGAATATGTTGCAAGTGTTCTGCCCAAGTATTGTTTTAGATGAGGATGTCATCCAAATACACCACCAAAAAATAATTAGTGAAAGGCCACAAGATATCGTCCATCATCCTCATGAAATTTGTTGGGGAATTTGTCAAACCAAAGAGCATGCCCATCAATTCAAAAAGACCTTATTTTGATTTGAAGGTAGTTTTTCATACATATGTCTGCTCTATTGGGACCTGATGGTATCCAGACTTTAGATCAATATTACTAAATTATTTTCCCCCCTTTAGCTGATCAAGGAGATTTTCGATTCAGGAAATCGGGTATTGGTTTCTGACTTGGATTTTATTTAGGGTCTAGTAATCAATGCAGAGTCGCCATGTCTCATATTTCTTTTGCATCAACACGATTGGGCTTCCACAAGGTGATGATTTGGGTCGGATGTGCCCCTTGCAAAGAAGTTCTTGGATTTGATGCTTGATCTTCTCATTTTCTAGCAAAGAGCGACGATAGATTGTCCCTTTGGGTAGTGGTGCGTCGGGGGTCAGATCGATGGAATGCTTGACCTGACAGTGTAGAGGTACCCTAGTAGGTGATGAGAATATGTATTTTTGTTCTTCCACGACCGTATCCACTTGCTTCTGCTATGTGGAGAGGTCGATCACGGAGGCCATGGATGTTATTGCAACCTTTCGCTCACTCTGAGAGCGAATCACGAAGAAGAAAAACATCACGGTCTGAGAAATGACCTTCATGCATTTCTTGGCAGAGATCAAGAAAATAGAACTAGGTGGGACTACCTCGGGTATCCTGTACAATTCCTGTTCAAAATAATAATAAGACTGCGAGGCCTAAACTCATATACAACATGATGTTTCCATAAATAAGGTTTTCTCAAAATAACATCATAAAATTCAAGGGTAACAACATCACACAATACCTCATATTTGAATGACTTGATGTCGTATGACAGGCGACATTGTTGGCTGACGCGGAGATCGCTTCCTTGACAGAGCCATCCAATGGTTTAGGGATGCAGGTGCAACATTGTCATTAGGGATAGTCGCATGATGACCTCTGCTGAGATGAGGTTCTTATGGATACTGCTATCAACGATGAAGTGCAGCGGAGTTCCTTTCACCCACATCTATGAATGAAACGGGTGCTTGCCTTCCTCTGGATCATCAGGTTCACCAAGTTGGATCTTGGTGGTAGCAATGGTGGCACTAGGTTCTGAATCAATGATTCATCTTCCCTTTTCTGGTTCTGACTCAATGTTGGAACCCGCACCTGATTCATAGGATTTTACCTCAACCACCAATGACTGCTTTAAGTGGAAACCAATAGTGTTATGCTAGGGGCTCTTATGGAAGTCACACCACTTCCCGATATCTTTCTTCATATTTCCATTATATTTCTTTGCTTGCATCTTGGACTAGTTGTCTTGAGTTTCCCATATTTTCTCTGTCCTTTTTTCTGCAAGTTGGGGCTTCCCTTTCCTTGCTTTTGTTATGAGGGGTTCCCAGACCAAAAATTCCATGTCTTTTGTTTAATATTCTTCTTGATTTTAACAACATATTGATAGGTCGTGGCCAAGGATGAGATGTCCAAAAAATCCATTTTTGTCTATATGTATCTATGCAGACCATCGCAGTACCTGAGCACCCGATGTCGCTCAGAATATTTTATACCCAGCTTGGTGCACAAAGTATGGAAGACATTGGTGAACTCTGGCACTGTTTGGTCTCTTTCCTGTTGTAGTGTGGTCCATATTGTATACAAGTCGTCATAACTTCCAAGAGGGTAGTATTCTTCCTTAATAACATCCCTAAAGGAACCCCAAGTGGGTGCAACTGCAAATAATTTGGATCCCTCTATTTTCTTTTGCTCACAGAAAGTATCCCACAAATATTTGACATGGGGAACGACCTTGAGGAGCGCAAATGTAATATTTTCTCTATTGGAAAAGTTGTGGATATAAAAATACCCTTCAAGAAGGTTTAACCATTTATCTATGGCATATGCATCTATTTGACCTTCAAATATAGGAATATCAAAATTGATCTGTATGTTGAAGGGGGCGGTGCCTCTTCTTGAGGTGGATGTGTCTCTTGTCGGCAGTCATCGAAGGATTTGTGCAAAGTTTTCCATAATCTCGTTCCTCTGTCGCTCAAGGGCTTCCTCGAGAATTTTTTTGAAAGGATCTCTTGTCCCGCCATATTTCTTTTTGCCTACCATAGACGGTTTCTTGGGCATGCGAGAGTAGTTTTCCTCAAGAGAAACAAGCTCAATACCCAACTCTTTATACCCTGACTGCGTCGGGGACATGCATTAAAAAAATGACAAGGAGCAGACCGCTTTGATACCACTGATCCGTATTTATGAGAGGAATGAAATGAAACCATAGATTTATAATATTAACATAGAGACACAGTGAAAAATAACAGAGATACAATGAAACATGACTTCTATTAAACAATAAATATGTTGAAAACTGTAAAATGTAAACTGAAACAAGCTTGCTATAATGGTGGCAGCTTATCTCTGAGAAGAGATGTGACAGATACGCTCATTCACAAGAAGATGAGTACAATGAGGCTTTGAAGGCCTTTTTACAATAAACATGAATTCCAGAACCCTATACATCCAAAAACCTAACCCTAGGAGATGAAGCACCAAAAGTCATGTGAGCCCCATTGGGGTAAGTTAGTACATCAACTTCCCAGGGTCGTAACTTTTGCATACGATCTTTGTTTATGGTGCACGATAGCTCATTGGAAAGGTATCAATGAGGAGAATCATTTTGGGAGATCAATAGAAGCCTTAGGCTAACTTTGGGGTGCCTTATCCTGAAAAAAATGATGTTTAGGCCCTCAAAATGACCCTGGAAGTTCAGGACTCGAAAAACTGCTAAAAGTAGTAAATTGTCAAAAGATTGTTTTGAGCCAGTTGGAATAGGTGGGTGGCCACCGATAATCTCTTGGATCACAAATATTTTAGATACCAATCTTACCTGGTGTACCTCATCAGTCTCAAAACCACCCATATTTGGAGGTTTGGGGAATCAATATTACTAATAAAGATGGAAAGTTGAAACCAATCATTGAATGGACCCCTGAGATGAAGAAACAAGATCATAGCAGAGGTTTTATCCTTTATTTCAAAAAATACATGAATTCCATTTACACTCTTATACATGGCGCTCCATTTCCAAGAGTAATACCTGAGATAAGGTAGATTTTACAACTCGTCAAGCATGCTAGGACATGGAATTGGTACCTAGGATAATACCATACCATCATCAAGGTATATGGCTTTGAGAAATAACCCTACAAGCTCCATATCTTCTTGAGACCAAGGATTGTTTCCTTGGGATATATCAGGTAAAGACTACTAGAAAATCACTTCCTCTTTGCTCATCATAGAAAGGCCATTACCTTCCCTCTACCACAGGAGGTGATCCAGGATATTTTCGTCAAGTGACTTATTAAAGAATCATATTAAATGAGCATAAACAAACGTACGCCATAAATAAGGAAAATCTCAAAAGGAAAGGGACACAATCATGCAATATGAACACAAAGAACTTGATAATGGAGTTCGTTCCTAGTGGACTACGTCTTCCAGTCCTGCTCTCAAATGGGTAGGTCTTTTTATTAACTCCACAAAAGAATTGGGCAAAATACATAAGTATACCTCATTCTCGACTTACGCTATAGAATATTTTCTCAGATCAGAAAATAAACATCACCACTGCGTTTGTGGCATCGAATTACCTAAAAATGATAATCTCCATGCCTCGATCTGAGTCTAACACTTCCAGGCCCAAGAGATGCCTCTGCGTCGATTTTTGTGCCACTTTCTCTGCAATAAATGACTGAGAAAATCTTGAAATACATGCCCCAGTCTCAAAACCTATGTTGAATCTGTATAGGTGCGCTCGGTTCTCCTCTATTCTAAACATTGACGAAAAGCCTCTTCTTATACAAAAATTCGATGGTTATGCATTGATGAAGGCACTTGGCGCGCTGGTAGATGGAGCTATTTTAAGACGTTTAGTTAGTGGAGGTCTCGGGATCAAATCCTGTGGAATCTGATTTAACACATGGTTTGCAACCAAATTTTTAGCGTGCTTTGCTAAAATGGCGAGCGGTTTGGCAAATGACTGCTAAATATGGTGGACAGTTACTACATTTGGAGGAGATTATGGCGGTGTTTTCAGCTTCTCTGGATCCTTTTTGGATCATGCCTTCCCACTAAGAACTTTTTTGACCACCAAAATCTTTCATCAATCAACTAGTAAGTGAGGGGATTTCTTCCTCACTCTTTCCTTCTCGATCTGCCATGCCTTGTTGGACTGTGTACCCTTTAGGCATACTCGAAGATAAGAAATATCATTCCTACGGGAAGTCCTCAGTCTTCGATCTAGGATGACATCTTCCTCCGTCTACTCCTTGACTGCTTGGCTGATCTACTGAATCCATTGAATGAACTTGTGGGCTGCATCTCTCTCCCTGACATCTTTCCCATACAACAAGTCCAAGTGGATCTTAGGTAAATACCCAAGACAAGTCTCAACTGGTGAATCATGAGTGAAAGAATACATGACTTGATTATACATAGATTGGACATACAGTAACTGATCATGCCATGACCTAGGATGTTGGCTACAATATCCTTGAAGCAACTGGACCACTGTATTGTTTAATACCTCTATTCATCTGTCACCCTATGGATGGAAAGCAATGTTCCTCCCCATCATGGTGTCCATGAGCTGCCACAAACTTGTCCAATATTCTCCTAACAATAGAGACTCTCGACCAGAGATAATGAATGTGGACAACCCGAAATGGACCCTTACATAATGGGATAACAAAATAGCAACCTACTTGGCACACATCATATCCACTAATACACCTAAGTAGACATGACTCATACTAGACATGGGTAATCCCCTTACAAAATCCACTGAAAAAATTTCCCAAGGATAAGAGGAAGTAGGAAGTGGTGTGTACAGCCTTGGCCTTTCAATATTGGGCTTGCAAAAGTACAACACACATTCCTTTACAATAGCGGTTACAAATATTTTCCTTCGAGGCAAATTACATCCCTGTAAATATATTACAATTCCCAAATGCCCAACTATAAATGAAACAAAATCTTCTTCAGTTACATGCACTTCCTTGTAGGAAGGGAAGTGAGGTTTACTCAAATGGTGGAGTAAGTTGTCTTGCAAACAAAAATTCTTCACCTGCAAACCCTGGAAGATCCTACATACATCTTTGAATATTTCATCAATAGTATCCCATCCATCATTATTGATATGAGCTAAGGAAACATTCTTCAAAATAATAGATCGAATAGTAGGAGATCCAAAAAACATGTTTGTCCTATGACATTGGTACTAGAAATGGTCTCAAACTTGTATGGTTGTTGAAGGTCACGTAAGGAGAGCATTGGCACAAATATCGATCTTTGAAGTGTGAAAGGTCTTCTGTTGGCTGCCTTCCCACTGAAATAGCTGTCTCATCTCAAGCAATTCATTCTTATGTAAAGGATCAAGAACATTAACAACATCATACCTATCATGGCATTCCCCCTTTACAATCGTGAGTACAAGATTCATGTTAGTGTTTATGACTCTTTTTACTTGGCTTGAACTAACAAGTGTTGATTTTTCCTTTATGCTGTGAGCTTTAATGATGTATTCCACTCCATATTTTGTAAGATGGTATTTGTTTTCCTTTCGAAAGAAGATATCATGTCTATCATATAGATAGGGACTCCCTAATTCAATACCACAGACATCCAAAGGAACCACATCTAGATCTACTTCATCTATCATCTTAGAAGCAATAGAAAACCTCAACCTACACTGCTTAGTGACATTTAACGTTGCTTTATCAGATACCCAACCGAGAGGGTAAGGTTTATGGTGAGGTGTTGTGGTTAATCCCAATTTCTTAACAAGTGTCTCTGATATTAAATTGACTTGGGAACCCAGATCAAATAATGTGTCTATCTTTGTATGTTTCGATACAACTCTTATGTGGAATAGTGCACTTCTCCTTTTATCATCATCATGTGATTCATTTAAAGAACTTGAAAATGCATAAAAGGAATCTTTACCTTCCATCCCAACTGTTGCAATCCTTTCTTCGTCACATGAATCGGAGCCAAGATCATGTTTCACTATAGCAATGGTCTTTGGCTTCCCCTTTCCTCCAAACTGCTTTGGCCTTAACTCTGGATGTAGTTTCCAACAATGTTCGCTATCATGACCAGTTTTCCCGCAATGGCTACAAGAGGGTTTTCCTTCTTCCTTCTTTGTTGCAGTTGTCCTCTTGTCCTTCCCATTTCCTTTTCCATTGAAATGGTTTTTAGATTGCTTGAATGGATTTTCCTCATGTCCATTCTTACCCCCATTTTCAAGGTGAGTGGCTTGCACACAAACTTCCTCAAGACTGTTGGGGTTAAAAAATAGTAAAGTATGATGAATATAAATGTGAAGTGTGCCAATATACTTCATTAAAGTTTCATAAGAATCCAAAGGAATGTTCAATGCGATAGATTTCTTCCTAAATTCTTATGTGAAAATTTGTATAGTTTGACCTTTACTCTGCCTCAAAGTTTTCCATTCCATCATCTCTTTATGTAAATACCCTAATGGATAGAAATGCTTCCTGATCTCTAATTTAAATTCCAACCATGAGGAAATAATATTACCACACTTACTTATGTCATGTAACTTTCTCTTTCACCATACGAGAGCGGTGCCTTCCAAACGAAGAGAAGCCAGTTGCACTTTAAATTCCCCTTCGTCAATATGCTAAACACGAAAATATACTTCAACCTATCAGATACAATTATCTATCTTTTCAGGATTAACATCTCCATTAAACATAGGTAAATCAAACTTTACATCAAGCTTTAATAATGGTTTCTTAAAAGAGGCTTTATGGCTAGAATGTTGAGAGTGATGAGAATGCCCAGAGGAATAAGAACTAGAACTTGAAGGCGAATATGGAGGCTCAGGACGATCTCCTCCAGCCCCTTGGTTTACCGGAGCATCATCATCTGCATGTGCTTCCTTTTTCTTCCCTTTCTTCTTCATCCTCTTATTGTAATCTCCATACATTCGTTCGACCATTTATGACATGCGATAGAAGACCATGTGAAATTTTTTCTCATGTTCATCATGCTTGTCCTCTTCTTCCATCTTCTTCCTTTGGGGTGCACAGACAACTTCAGAATTGAAATTCTTAAGAGTTCCTTCACCCTGCTTATGCTTGGCCCTAGTAAGCATTCATACTCAGCAATTCAAGTCAAAGACAACTTCTTTGATACCAACATGATTCAGGATCTTTTCGTCAGGTGACTTATTAAAGAATTGTATTAAATGAGCATAAACCAAAGTACACCATAAAGAAGGAAAATCTCAAAAGGAAAGGGACACAATCATGAAATATGAACACAAATAACTTGATAACATAGTTCATCCCTGGTGGACTATGTGTCTGGGTCCTGCTCTCAAATGGGTAGGTATTTTTATTAACTCCACAAAAGAATTGGGAAAAATACATAATTATACCTCATTCTGGAGCTAAGATACAAAATATTTGCTCAGATCAGAAAATAAACATCACCACTGCGTTCGTGGCGTCGAATTACCTAAAAATGATTGTCTCCACACCTCGATCTGAGTCTGACACTTTCAGTCCCAAGAGACACCTCTGCCTCGATTTTCATGCCACTGCCTCTGCAATAAATGACTGATAAAATCTTGAAATGCATTCCCCAATCTCGAAAACTATGTTGAATCCGTACGAGTGCACTCGGTTCTCCTCTATTCCGAACCCTGACGGAAAGCCTCTTCTTATACAAAAATTCGACGGTTATGAATTGATGAAGGCGCTCGGCGCGTTGGTAGATGGAGCTATTTTAAGACATTTAGTTGGTGGAGGTTCCAGGATCGAATCCCATGGACTCTGCTTTAACACATGGTTTGCAACCAAATTTTTGGCGCGCTCTGCTAAAATGGCGGGCGGTTTGGCAAGCAACTGCTAAATATGGAAGACAATTACTACATCTGGTGGAGATTCTGGCGAGGTTTTAGGATTCTCTGGATCCTTTTTGGATCAGGAGGTTGGTCACTTTTTGGTTCAACAAAGGACAACTTTTCCTACAACAGAAGAAAATCTCAAGAATTTTGATTTTGACAAAGGGGAGGGATGGGTTTTTTAACCCACATGGTGTCATCTCAACAAGGAAGCCAACCTACAAGCACTAGCCCAATGCTTTGGAGGAAAAGACTGCAAATCTAGATTCCTAGGAGGAAATCAAACAAATCCTAGGAAGCGGGATCCCCAACAAAGTTGCCCCATTAGCCCAAGCCAACATAATCTAGATTACGCAACATGTAAAAAGGACATTCTCAGAGATGCAGTCTGGAATGGATGTGGCCAATGGTTTTCAATTGTGGCAATGATGATCAATATGTTCAATGAGGGTGTAGATTTGATGGATGGGGTTACTAGCTTGATATCTATGGGTGATGGGATTATTGGGATATATGGTTAATCATTTAGTGGAATATTGTAATATCCCCAACCAAATCTGATCTAAAAATATGATTTTTGTGATTGGGAACTTTTGTCAAACACTTTGAAGGAAATCTCAAAAGACCCTTTCCAACCCTTCTCTACTTGCTGCCCCAACTTATAGAGGTTTTATTAGTTGTTTTTTATCATCAACACATCACAAAAAACCTTCCCAAGTTCCCATATATATGGTTGTTATATTTTATTGTTGGTTGTTATGGAAATTGCAAATGGTTGGTTCATGCATTTTGTCAAACACTTTGTAAGTTTTTGTTGTAGCTTCCATTTAAAGTGTGTTTCTTATTTATTTATGTGTTTGGGTCAATGAAAACACCATAATGCAAGGAAATTACATAGAATGAATGCCCAAGGAAAAATGCACCAGAATTTGAGAAGTACCTCAGATCTTGCTTTATTTATATTAATATAAAGTCACCATACAATAGAAATTTCCATATATGAAATAAAATAGTTAGAAATTGATTTGATGCTTGGAAATGGCTCCCAAGACAACAAATATCCAACAATAAACCTTTTGAATCCCCCCCAGAGCTTCCCACAAGATACGGTTGTCCAAAAGGTGAGTCCTCCACCAAAACAATGTGGCACCAAATGAAGAGACGTACCCTGTTGAAGATAAATGCCCTAGGTGAAGGTAAACTCGGCCCACCTCAACAATACACACCCAGCTACCAATAAAATCGTGCCAAAAATAATATGCAGCTCCTCCATAAGATATGGTTCTCTCCTCCAAGGTATGATACACCCAAATCAATGAATGAATCGCCCTTGAAGAATGACTCTCTGAAAATATGGAAATACCCTCCTCAAGATGTTGATTGTTGAAGAAACTATGATCTCCAAGTGAATACCAAGTTTGAAGATAAAATGGCTAGGGTGGATATCTCACCACTGAAACCAAGCTTGTCCAATTAGGGTGGATCTCTCACAATCAAAACTGAGCCTAGGGTTTGTCACCAAAACCCTCAAAATCCTAAGCTCCAAGAGCTCTCCAAGCCAAGAGGCTGAATACAAAATAATCAATCAACATAACGAGAGAATGAGCTCTCATACCCTTTTATAGGCCCTCTTTTTTATTTTCTTTCATTCACTTAAATTATTTAAGTTACATTCTAAGGTTATTCCTTGTATTAATAATTAATTCACCTTTTTAACCCCGGAAAGAGATTAATTAGCTTTTATGACTTCTCTAACCACCGAAATTCACTTTTCATCATCCCATCCTATAGATATTTTCTCCTTGGTTCCAACGACCTATTACACTAAAGTATTTCTCCAAGAAACAAGCTCCAAATAGTACCTTTAGTGTAATTAATTAAAATATGCCCAATAATAACCTTGTTTTACGGGAATTGTCAGAATGAAACAAAACCAAGAATAAGTTGTGCGAAATTGATCATGATGATGAATAATGATAAATAAAATAAGTTGGGCCATATAAAACTCCTCCAAACCTTATAGGCCCACTGATGACCTAGTCTCACCCCTCAGACCTGGCTGACTCAAGCCTCCTGAAGTAACTCTAACCACATAATAAGGGAATCCAAAAACTGGGACATGAAAAATATAAGTGGGCACAACGATAGTGAGGGAGCATGCTCATGGTCAATCAGTCAATGTAGCTAATATGGAGAAGCATGTTGAACATGGTATGTATAGTGAATATGGTCAAGACAATTATGCCATGTTCAATGGTGCTCAATGTCGATCAATGGCAGTTTATATGGTTGATGACTATTGGGGGTTAGTAATTTATTGGTTTCAATAGGACTCAGAATTATAATGGACTAGGTGGCAAGTTGGCTAGTTGAAGGGTCAAAGGTAGGTGGTTATTTGTGATGAGGGACCAATGTTGAGTAATAGTTGTCAATATACAACATAAGTGAATATGGATTAGGGGGTTATGGGTGAGTGGGTTTCTAGATCAACCATGGACAATGGTGGTTAAAGTGGTTGATGTAGTTAATGTGGGTGGAGGTTTGATGGGTTGATGGGTTGATGTATTTACTGGCATAAAGGCTTGGTAGTGATAGGATTATTGATATAAAAAATAATGGATTATTAAATATAAGTGGGCATGAGATTAGTGGGTGAGTGGGTCAATGTAATTAATATGGTAAAACAAGGAGAATATTTACTATATAATTAATATTGTCAACATAGATCCTCCATGTCCAATAGTGGTCAGCAACTATCAATAACATTTGATATGGTCAATAATGGTGAAGGGTTAGTCATGGTTATGAGCTTAGTGGGTTAGTCTATTAATGTAGCTAATATGGTAAAGTGTAGAAAATATTTTGTATATAATTGATATTGTCAACATAGGTCCTCCATGGTCAACTGTAGTCAATGATGATCGATATGGTAAACGGTGGTGAAGGTTTAGTGAATATTTTCATCTTAGTGGGAAGGGGTTATATTGGACTACCTGGTTAGTGGGATAGTTTGTAGGGGAGATTAGGTATCTAATTATGACAAGGTTCTGATTTGACTAATAGTCGACATTAGCCAAGAGAGGTTAATATGTGTTATGGGTTTATGGATGAGTGCACTACTAGATTAACCATGAAAGAATATGGCCTCACTTGGTTGAAAAGGTTGACAATGGTAAATATAAGGGTGGATGGATTAATTGAATGATTTGGTTGGGAAGTTTGTGGGTGATAGAATTATAAGGGTGCATAGTTAATATATTAGTCGAATATAAGTGACCACAATGTTATTGTACAAAAAGGATAGGGGTCGATGGATCATTGTAGTTAATGTGGTGAAATTGATCTATATAGTCAATATGGTAAGCACAGGTCAACAATGGTCAAAAATTGTTTGTGGGTGATGGGATTATCAAGCTACATGGTTAATGGATTAGTGGAATGTAAGTGAACATGAAATTAGTGAGAAAGTGGGCTACAGGTTAGTGGGTCAATGCACTTAATATGGTGAATATGGTTTATATAGTCACTAGTACATATGACCAAATTTGCGATGGTTGTTCGTTGATATTGCCACATTTATCTGTCGCAATTTCCACGAAAGCCAAGATTTTTTTTCGTCGTAATATTTTCGTCGCTATATCCACGATCCAGGTGTGTGTGGAAACATCGACGAAATTAGCTATCCACGTGTCACCACCTTCAATATTGGTTAACCTTATGCATCGTCGCAATTACGATGAACTTTCATCGCAATACCAACGAAGAAATGTGGCAAGTACGACGAAACTTCGTCGCAATTGGGACGAAAAGTTATGCCAAACCAATAACTTGTGACGCAACTGTTGAATGTGCGACGAAATCCCGTCGCAACTTGCGACGAAACTACGTGGTAATATCAACGAGTGCTATATCTCAAAACCATATTTACAACGGACTTGTTGTATATGCGACGAAACTTTGTGGAAAAGTGCGATGAAGTTTCGTCACTATAGCGACGGTTATGGTAAAAAAGTAAAAAAAAATCCGACGAAATTTCGTCGATATTGCGACGATGACTGTAGGTTTAAAAAAAAAACAATTACATGAAATATGGTATTACCATATTACATTGTAATATGGTATACCATATTGTATGCCATATTACAATGTAATATGGTAATGCCATATTACATTGTAATATGGCATTACTTTTACATTGTAATATTGTAATATTGTAATATATCGTAATATATATATCCCCTAGAAATAATCAAGGCGTTAACCAACCAAATATTGTAATCATGTGTTATCATGAAGTTGGATTAGAAGTAAGGATACCAATTAGAATTGTAATGCATCCATATTAAATCTAATGAAAATTGAAATTTCATTTGAAATCAAAGCAAATTTATTATGATACACAATGGTTGAACCTTTGATACAATGAAGGAGTTGGATAACATAACACTTGAAACTTTTGTTTCCTTGAGATCTTGAGAGATGATGAGGCTATGAATTTTCATGTTGAAAGTTTGTAATGAAAATAGTATCATGGAATCTTCGGGACCTTATAGTCCTTGACACAAATCCATAGTTTGGAGAACACATGAAATTGTTCCAAGTTAGATGTTTTATGTTTGCAAGAAGTTAAAGTAGTTGGTTTAATTTTGTAAGTCACTCTTTGGCTAATATGGTCGATTGTTGTATTTTTACCTAACCATGTTGAAGGTAGAGAG
>ML789018.1:0-17764 GCA_009831015.1 Picea engelmannii
CAACAACAACTTGGAGGAAGTGACTTCATACAAATATCTTGGAATTGATATTCACCACAAACTCAATTGGAATTATAGCATTGAGAAAATGATTATTGGGGGATGGAAAGCTTATTATGGGCTTGAAAACAATTGTAAATCAGCTGATCTTTGAAGTTGGGATAAGAAGAAACTCCTCTTTGAGACTCTTATTACACCTATTATTATTTATGGATGTGAAATATGGGGCTGTAGTATCTCTCGTGAATCCTGGAGAAAGATAGAGAAAATACAAAAGAATTTTATAACCTATAATCTCAAAATTAAAGGAAATACGTCCTGTCCCATCTTCCTCGTAGAAACAAGATTCTCCCCCATTGAGATCATGGATATGACTAGATACCTAATGTATAAGAACAAGTTAAACAACATGGAAGACAAGAGGCTACCTAAAATTGCTTCAAAATCAAGTCATAACCACCATCGACTCAAGAGAAGATGGCATAAAGAAGCCTGGTCTTGGCTAAACTATTGGGGAATCATGGAAGAAACTATTTTGCAGAATAAAGATACTATTAAAAAAAACGTCAAATCAAAATTTAAGGAAAAAATATGGTGTGATAAAGAGTTAGAGGAAAAAAGAAAATTAAGGTATTATAAAGATGTAATCAACCCTAATCTAGAAGATCAAAATTATATATCTGTTTTGCCAAGTGTAAAGAAAAAAATAAACATTGCTAAGATAAGAACAAATTCTCACGAGCTCCATAATGAAATTGGGCGTTGGTCAATTCATAAAATGCCATGGGATGAAAGAGTGTGTCACCTTTGTGACACTAAGAAGGTTGAAGATGAAAAACACTTTCTCTTATATTGTCCAACCTATACCCATATTAAATCTCATTTTCACTAACCTCTTAACTCAACAAAAGTATGGTGATCTTGGAAAGCTTCTCTTAATGCTTTTAGAGCACAGAAACAAAATTCTAAAGAATCACAAGTAATCACTTACCCTCTTAAGGTCTCATAGACCAATTAGATCTTAGTGGACGTTAATCATCATCATCATCATATTAAGAGTTCCAAAATAAAATAGTTCTCCTACAATATTCAATATCTCTCAAGTTAAAAAAGACTATTCAATATTTCTCAGGTTAAAAATAAAATGGTTCTCCTACAATATTCAATATCTAATCAAAGGATTTCAGACTTGAAAATATCCATATACAACCTCTTCAAATATAAGTATATATTCAATGTCTATTTTTATAGTAAAAACTCAACTTTCAAGTATATTATATTAAATGTTAATTTAAATTATGATATGTTAAAAGATAATTTCAAATTTATTATATTAGATGTTAATTTGAATTATGATATGTTAAAAGATAAATTGTATTGATTCTAAATAATAAAATCCAGAAAAATCAATAAAAACCAAAACAATATTTTTTTATGAATTTATAGTTACTTAAAATTAATTTTTATTAATTTTAGAAATAGATTGTTTTCCAACAAAACACTAATGATACCTAATATTTAGAGATCATTGTGAGACCAATCAACAATAATATCAAATATTTATAACTAAATGTATAAACATTTATTCATTTATTTATTTTTTTTATTTTTTTTTAATTCAAAGTATTAAACATTAAATATTATTATATTTGATTGAATTATTAAATGATATTTATTCAAAATTCACAATAATATTATCAAATATTTATAGCTAAGTGTATAAACATTGATTTTTTTTTAATTTTTTTTTTTTAATTTAAAATATTAAACATTAAACATTATTATATTTAAATGAATTATTAAATTATATTTATTCAAAATGGTTAATAACATTTTGCACATTAATATAATTAAACATTATTAATAATTATGGTTAATTCTTAAATGTATCATAAATTTATATTTTTTTAATATTAAATTATAAAAATAAAATTGAAATATTATTTTTTAATTATAAAAATAAACATAATTTTTAAATTTTTAAATATTAATAATTTAAAAATAAAATAATATAAAACTTTTGATATTATCAATTTTTAAAATATTAATATTTAAATAAATACAATAAAATAATATAAGGATTTTGGTCTATCATGACTTTACACTTTTTTTTTCTTTTTTTTTATTATTAAATTATTAAAAAAAATAAACTACAATAAACACAAAAATAAAAAACTGAAAAAAGTATGGATATTAAAAACTAGACATACGAGAATATGTTATATCAAATTAATATAAAAGCATGAGTTTTTAGGTTAGAACATGCAACATCAAATTAATATCAATTATGAATTTCAAAATTAGAACATGTACTATTAAATTAAAAACATAAACATAAGATAAAGATTAGTTATTTTGCAATTTTTTTTATTAATATAAATAATTTTATTTAAATCAATCACATTAAAAGAAAAATTTGAACTTGTTAATATAAATAATTCTATTTAAATTAATCACATTAAAAAGGGAGAAATTTGAATTATTGAAAAATATAATGATTTGATTAATTAAATATGAGGAAATCTTAAAGTTGAGTTAGTGTAAAAACTTATTTATAGTTTCTTACTCTACAATCTAAAGTTAAACTTATATTTCCCATTATTGAATTTTGATTTTTCTCCATAAAAATCCATAAATAATACAATGATCAATTAAATATGAATTAATTTCTTAAAAATAATTTTTACATTAACATGTTTCTGCCTTCTTCTACCATAGTTCAAAGCTAAGTTTATATTTTACATTATAAATTTAGATTATTATCATTAAAGATTTATAAATAATAAATAATATAATGATTAAATAAATGAAACATGAGGGAATCTCTTAAAGTTAAGTTTCTCTACTAACTTGTTTATGATTTATGGTTACATAATTCAAAGCTAAACTTATAATTTTTATTATTTAATTTTGATTTTTGAAAAAATATATAAATTAAAAAACGTTTCTATTTATTTTTAATTCTGCATTTTAAGTGGGACTTTAGCATTTGGATGAATTATTTTCACTATTATAGTAAGAGTCAGATAGTGACAATGAATGACAAAAGAACATAGCATGTCTCAAGAGACATAAGACATGCTTGACAAATTACATAGAATGTCTAAGATTTCTTTGTCTATTGAAATGTGAAGAAATGACATCGATGAAAATGACCTTTAATTGTAGGAAAAGGAAAAAATGTATTTGCAAAGAGAGTGAGCTACGAGTTCATGAATACAATTTTTATAGAAATGGGGTCATGGTAGATAATGTTTTTGTGAAATGCCTAAATGAAGCAAGTAATGAAGGGATTGATGGAAAATATTTGAGAACATAGTGGCTCAATTACACTAGAGAAAGAAATTTCCTATACAACTATTAGGGCTTTTAGCATGTACACGTGGAATTTGACCTAATTATCCAAACAAAAAAGGATAATAATTTGCATCAGATTTTCAAAGAAAGAATGTAATGGATGCTAGTTCTTTGTCAAACCAAGGAACTAGATCTACCAAGTCTCACATTAGTTCTAATTCTAATAGTCCATATGTTTATTTCTCATTTTTTTAATACGACTTTGAAGTAAGAAATGCTTAGATAATTTCTTGGGAAAAAAGACTTTAGAATATAGTATGGAGTTTGATCTCTACAATTTAGAGCACATTTGGTAGCAATGGTCTATTAATCTTTGTTGGTTCTTTTTGTTGGTCTACTTGCTATTGATCGATTGGTTAACATGTATGTTATAATTTTAGAAATTGGTTAAAGAAGATGTTTATTGATGATGGTAATGTGACTTTAGTTAGACTTTGTTGATTGATATGACTTTGAATCAAATAATGCTTAGATATTAAGGGCAACAAGCCTTTAGAGTATAATATGGATTTTGGGCTCTACAATTTAGAGCACATTTGGTAGCAATGGTATATTAATCTGTTTTTGTGCTTATTTGTTGGTTTACTTGCTGCCGATGAAATAGTTAACATGTAAGCTAGATTTTTTTTTTTGTATGGTGCATTTTAGTGCCAGATATTCTTTGTTTGACATGCTTGCAAATGTATAAAATTTCCAAAGAAGATTCTTATTAATTATGGGGATGTGATTTTAGTTAGAATTTATTGCTTCCATGTAGATAGACATCGTTCTTCATGATAACCAAGAACAAATGTTTTTTCAAGGAGTTCTTGTTTCTCGAGAAGATGATAATTGATAGACACAACATTATGCGGTAGACCCTTTTCATAGTATTGGATCACTTTCCTAATAATCGTTTTTTCTTCAACCTTGATTTGAAAGTGAAGAAAAGATTGTTGTCCATAAGACCTATTATGTTATAGAAATTATACAAGACGTGCATGTGATAAATCTAAGGTTAAGTGTTTTCCTATAATACTATATTTAGCTTTTGACATTTTTCCATAGTAACTTGTCTGATTATATTGTTGATACTTGTGTTAATGAACAATAGAGAAAATTGTCTTAAATTGGGATTTTCTTCTTTCATATTCATAGGCATTTATAGCAAGTTATAGTAATGCCTTGTGACATAATTGACCTACCAAATCTTCATTTTCATGTCACATTTACTTGATAATTGATTTCAATTGATATAGATTTACAACGAATGCTAGGGACTTGATTTGTTGTGACAATGATATACATTGATTTTAGTATTTATAGAACTAATCCATATTGCTCTCATTTTTAAATCCTACTAGCACTATATAGTTTTAAATACTAATAACATTGATATACTATAGAGTTTTAGATAGTAATAACATTCATAGTTTTTTCTCAATACTTATTAGAAAAATGAAACAAGCTAGTTAATCATGATTACAATGGAATACAATGGTGATTATATGTACTTCATAATTTTCTTACTCTTTTATACTTTCAACAAGACATAAACACCGTCATAGATACTTAGGAAGGATTAGCACACAAATAAGACTATCCAATGCCTATATTAGGAAATAGACATGCAATTGGATTCAAAAGTACTAATGCATGGAAATACAATCAATCAAAAACAAACTAGACTAACAAAGATTTCTCGGGGAATTAGGAAACTTTAACTACTACTCTCAACAATGAACTAATTCAAGAAATGATTTTTTTCACTTACCTTCAAGGAAAAAGTTTCTAAAGGTTTGTTCCTGGTTGAGATAGGGAAGCAAATCTCATAGAAGGACAAACAAAAGAAGTGAAAATGCTCTAAGAGATAGCCATTTGGAAATATCAACTAACAGGTGAAGCTCAATACACTAGCTATAAGATGAAGTAGAAAGAGACATTCTACACAATTATGTCTCAAGAACTTTGACATTGTGTAATTACTCTATGAAATCACTAGTCATTTATATTATCATTGGCAAAAGAGATACAACACCTTATTGATGCATACAAGCTTGAAAACGGTTTACTATTTCCCATTGTACCTCAATTGATGTATAACCTAAATGTAGCAAAATTGCTAATGCATCAAACAAGTAATCAAGTACTCTCCTCGTTCATAGTAAAAGTTTCTTAATCAAAACAAATGAGCCCTAAAAATAACATGGCCAATTTCTTGGGCATTTGATTACGTTATTGCAAAAATATTAGATGAATTTAGGTATAGTACTTTATTCAACTTTCCCCCCTTTTTACTTGGACCAACCATATTGCAATGATGGGAATATACGAAACAATGATAGAAGGAACAAAGGTCAGTGATATATTAGCTAAATTCTTGCCTAACATAAGAAAGTATGAGTAATTGTACATGTCACAACAATGACAATGTAAACAAGTAAGAGATGAGAAAAATTACGAAAAAGTTGTATAAAGAAAATGAAATCTGCAATTAAGAAGATATGGCCAATGTCAAATATGAACATGGAATAAAAAAAAAGTTATAAAGCATAAAATATATATATCTTGAGTACAAAGAAATGGAAAATTGCAACACACCTGTGAAAAAATATGAAGAAATGGGACAACAAAAGGGCATTTGCCACTTGCAAATTAGGTTTACCGCATTAATTCCAAACATTCAAGGAACCATTTTGTTCACATTGTAACCATCAAAAGGAGGTATTGTTCCGATTTAGACAATAAAAACAATAGAAAAAATTGCATGTCGTATAGTTTAGAAAACAAAGTTTTGAACTATGACCAAAAAGTATTTTCATAAAGCATACATTGAACCTACGTCGCACATTGAAATAGAGATAGATATAGCCACCATAATGTTGAGGAGATACCTTTCCTGAATGGATAGGACTTTTAGTAATGAAAATTTGTTGATACCTTTAGTCTTTTTTTGTTGTTTCTTTTTTTTCTTCTTTGGTGAATTGGCATGGGAAAAAAATTTAGATAAATATTTATATATTTCTATGTATATTGCATCTAGGAAACAATGAAGCAATATGTCCTTTGGTATATTAAATTTTGTAACATTAATACCAGTTTTTTCAATCTTCTCAACAAAGGAATATTGTTAAATGCGGTTTTCTTCACACAATGAAAGAAGCACTAGTGACATGGGTCTCTAGAAAACCATTTTTTTCACAAATATATAGCTATAGTAGAGGTCTAATTGCTACTACAAGTCACTAAGTATATATTTCTTCAAAATAATACTAGTTTCCAATAATTGAAAAAAAAAACCTTATTTCTAAGAAGAGAAATGGAATTGCAAATGTGTAGGAAATCACTAAATTGATATAACAGGGGGCTTATCATCACAATAACAAAAGAAGCCATGAATGTCTAAATTTTAAAGAACGACAAACTCAACAAGCTAATTTTAATATCAACATTCATTAGAAAACAATGTAATCCTAATCTCAAACATTCATTAGAAGACAATGTAATCATGATCTCAAACATTCATTAAAAATGTTATATTCTCTATGTATATTGCTTGAAGGAAGTGGTAACAACAATTAGTTGTCTAGTTTACTAATTATCTCTAACAAAAGTTGTTAGATGTCACAATTCATAAAGCACATAAGGTGTTAGATGTCACAATTCATAAAGCACAATCATTTTGTAAGATACTATTCTTTCCAATGTATCAAAGAACCTCCAACAACACGAGTCTAAAAAATCCCAAGAGTCTTTGTCATATGCATTATTGCACTAAATAAATTAGGAATGGAATCATGCAAGCACAAACTTTATTGTAAATATAAGTTTCATGTGCTTTAAATATTACGATTGCATTTTAGAACTAGTCAACAATTAGCCTTTTCAAAGAAAAAAATTCACCTAGCCAAACATTGATCTCTTAAGTAACACTAACACTTTTGTGACTATGATAATATCTCTATAATCTTGCTACATTTCCAAATCAAAAGTAAATTGATGCACAATAAAAGGAACTCATATATACGTTCAACTTAGAGCACCATTTTTTTCTATGTACATTTCAATGAAGCAAGAGAAAGAACATCATAATCTGAATCCATCAAACAAAGACTAAGAGTGTAGGTATACAAATCTCTAAACAAATATGAATATTTTCCTTTGTTAATTGACAAGTGGTCTATTGAAAGCAGAAGCTCGATACATCTAAACAATGATCCAAGTGAAAATGCATTTGTAATCAAAAGTGCAACGATCGTTTTAGGTTTCTTTTTGTTTTTATTTTCCTGTTTTAGAATCTCTTTGGAACTAGTCTAGAAAGACTAAATTTTTGATAGATCTGAAAGAACACACACTATTGAAAACATAAGTCTATAAGGATCTTATATTCCATTTGGATGTCATAATTAGTTGAAGAAGGTTGTTTCAAAAGAAAAAAAATCGCTTTGGCCAAAGATTCATGGAAGCATAAGAACTTTTGTAAATACACATATCACAAGTCTTTCAGAGTTCAACTACATTTCAAAACTAGAGAAAAAATTCCACAAACTAAATATACCTAAATTAAATGTACCTAGCAAAAATTGAATTCAAAACAAAAGAGTAATGCATCATAGACAAAACAATAAAAAAATAAATGTCATATACAATTATAGGGGATTTCAACACAAATATGCGGAAGTGGACTCAATTATCTATATGTTGAACACAAAGGTTAATAGTTGTTACTAGATTTTTAAAGGAATAACAGAATGGACACTAGTTGTTTATCAAACCAAAGAACAAGATTTAGAAAGTGTAGCGTTGGTTCAAGTTCTAGTAATTAATACGTTTCTTATCTATTAGTTTGATAGGGATGTGAAGAAAACAATGGATAGATAATTGAGGGAGACAAGACTTTAGAATATGGTATGGAGTTTCAGATTCATAATTTGAAGCTCATTTGGTAGCAATGGTCTATTAATCTTTGTTGGTTCTTTTTTGTTGGCCTACTTGTTATGGATTGACTAGTTAAGAAGGATGTTGTAGTTTTATTTTTTATTTGTATAATGTGTTTTAGTGCTAGGTGTTCTTTGTCTCACCTACTTTAAAAAATAGAAAAATGGTTGAAGAAGATGCTTATTGATGATGGGAATGTGAATTTTTTTCTTGCATTTAGATAGACATTGTTATTCATGATAACCAAGGGTGAATGGTTGTTGAATGATATTATGTGTTGTAAGTAGACACTAATTAATAGGTACAAATTTCCATGGTAGATAATTTTCATGATATTCAATCATACAATGGAAACCAACTCTACCAATCCAACACGAACCTCAACAATAGTAAAACCAATATGAAATGGAAAATTTTACAACTTAAATAATTTCATTGATGTACCCAAGTTTTAATACTACCAACCTACAACAAACAATGTAGAACCCACTATCGACAACATCCATAACATACTACCCACAACCGAATCTCTAAATTTGTTATTGTTGAGCACTCCTCTAAATCCAAACACCTTATTTGTTTTGACCAAACAAAAATATCAACATCTACCCCTCACTACTTCTCTCTCATTTTTCGGGAATCTCTTGAAATTGAAAATATCCTAATAATTTTAATCGAGAAGATGTATACAAACTTATCCAATATTAGAAGCCCACCATTCATCTAATCAGGCTTCCTATGGCTAGTTGCCTCCCTGTTTCGATCCTTTTTCATCTCTCTTGCATGTTTCCTCTTCTTTATTAAATATGCCATTTTTCATTTTAATTTATCCATCTTTTTTGTTATCATCTTTAATTTTGTGTTATTATTAACATAGTTTCCTAACTCTCTACTCTCTTTATTATATATTAATTGCCTCAATTTATTTTTATTAATTACCCCCTTTAATTTTTCTCTTTTTCTCCCCCTGTTAATTTTCCATATGATATTCACTTTCCCTAACATCTCAGTTGATTTTAACTTTGACTTTATTATTTCCTTTTCAGTACCTAATCTCATCAACTATAAATTTCTGATATATTTTATTTCAATTCTTTTTTATAATTTTTAATATGTTTTTATTTATCAAATTCATTATTATTTTTACCTAATCTCAATGGCTAAATCCGTTCCCTTTCTCTTTCTTCTACAATGGTCATTTACTTCTCTCCTATGCTTTCAGGGCTAATTCTCCCTATGCCTATTAGACTCCTTCCACTTCCAATCCTCATCGTTGATTGTCAACATGATGGATGATCCATAAGGCTCCTTGAACTACTACAACTCTCAATATTCATCGTCAATTTATCGGAATCAGATGGTCTAGATATGCCTCACCTCAATCCATGCAATGGAAGGAATATTCCTCTATTCCTTTCATCGATACCTTTTCTATCACGCGTTATTGAAACACTCTGAATTCCTTCCCGATGAATGGTTATCTTTGCTTCTGGATACATCTTGATGGACAGTTGTGATTTGACGTCCAATTTCTTCGCATCAGATTTCCTTTAGTTAGAATCCCAATAGAATGAATGCTTGAAATTTCACTCTAACGACTTACCTCCTTGTTGGACCTCGAAAAATCACAAGTTCTCTACCGTTGATCAATCATAAGATCTAATGGTCACCAACCATTTGTGCTTTCACCTCTATTGCACCCTGGTCTTTATCGGTCAACATGTACACATCTTCCACGTGTCACCTTCATACTCATCCACATCACCTCCATGTGTCCTTCTCATGTTCATTGATGCCACATTTGGGTCCTTGTCAGCCGCCATGTGTCAGTTGGTGCTTTGCAACAAGTCTCAATCTGAGCCTTATATCTATTCAATGTCGAATATATCTCCACCGTCTATTTCCACTGCTCTGTCGGAATTCCTTTGTCTATTGAACTGTGATGGTCCTACTTTGACATCAAATGAAGTGACACCACACGTCGTTCCCTTGTGTGTTGATCTGGTTCACTCAGATCAGATCTCCACCATCTATCACTATGTTTTCTATTAGAGTTGTTTCGACTGCTTGACTATGAGAGACAATAGGACATCACCACATGTCTCTCCTTAAACCTTGACCATGGTCACTCTGAATCCATCCTGACCATTTTTTGGATCTCCCCTTCACCAATCTGAATTGTTGATTGAACCTCCCATCACAGAGTATTTTCGTTGCTCTGACTTCTTGGACATCGAATAAGAGGTATCGAAAGGAATATTCACCTTCAATATTGTACAAGTCGGAGTGTTATAACAACCTCTGAGAATTAGACTCCGAACCTTTTATTCTGAAAATCTTCAGAGTCATCAATCTAGATAGATCTCCCTACGAGATCTAATATCGACTACCCCTTCTTTAACACGCAATGGAAACCCTAGGCAACTTGATCAAGGATCATGATCTATTGTTCCTCTATATTGGATGATAGTTTTTCCTGGACAATTAAAAAGGGGTTTTCTCTCTGTTCTTTCTATGGCTTGCACACAGAGTTAAGATTTGACTCTATTTCTTCACGACTTCAAATAACTTTATCACGAACTCGACTGGTTCGTTATCACCTTTGAAACATCGATCCCTTCATTGATTGATAATTAATTTTGATCCATCCACGTTGGATCCAAAGCCTACACACATGCTTTAGGAGGGGATTCCTTGCTATTAAGATATTAACACTTGCATCGCTCAATCTACAGAGAACTAGGCACACACACCTTTAACAGAGGCACAATTCTCTAGTCCCATGTAACACTCAAAATATAGTGGTTTCATTCATCAATCATACAACATTGTACAAAGTTTTACAAAAGGCCCTTCTCTCTCTAATGGCCTCTCAACCTCTCACACTCTTGGCTTAATTCTACATTCAATTGGCCACACACTCATGCTCGTAGGCTTACATTTTTAATACAAGGTTCCTGAACTTAAATCTGTTCAGACCATAACAATCATTCACCAAATTAATCTCTAGGATCTCTTAAGATCCAAAAAATCCTCTTGAGATCTATAATTAGTCTAAGATCTCTCTAAATCCTCACAACTCCCAACCATCTATTACAACTCTCGAGATCTATTTTAACAAGGAAAATTTAATTACATATTAAATAAATCTCAACTCAACAAACCCCATCCTATGTAATCCTTCTAAAGATAAGAGAAAATTACATTAATTCAAGCATAGAAAACCCACTCCCTTAGTAAATCAAAACAACCCCTAAGTCTAATCAAATGTGTTTGATTTTGAAGGGAAGATGCTCATGCATCACATTAGTTTTCTATGAACGCAAGGAAGATAATAATAAGTCTTTTTATAAAATTTATGTTTACAATGTATTTATCATTTTCTATTCAGTAGTTTTCCATGAGTTTGGGAGGACAATAATCTATCTTTGCATATCAACCTTTGTTTTTAACATCTCAATTTTTTTTATTTTTTTTATAATGCATTTATGATTTTGGAATATATATGTTTTGTTTACAAGTATTGCTATTAAGTTTAGAAGAATGTTTTATTCTTTTAAAAAAATTAATTAATTTTAATAATCTTTTAAAAAAATTATTAATCAAAAACATCATTTTTAATGTTTATTGATATTTCTAGATATAATTTGTGTAATTTTTTGACACAATTTATATCTAAAAATCTTAATGACAAAGTGTGAAAACCTACAGAGATCATTTTGATATTATTTGTTTTTGGATATTATTAGATTTATTTATTTAAAATCATTACTTTTAAAATTTGTGATTTATGTTAAATTATTTGCAATTTGAAATTAATATAGCCAGATTTTAAAAATCTTATTCAGAACATCTTGCATGTTGATTGTAATTAACTCTTTCACTTAATTTAATATATATTTATATTCATAAAATTGCAAAAGAAATTATGTGGCAATTTTACCAAAATTTTTGAATGAACTTTTTGGGATAGCATTTTTTTTGATATAAAAATGGTGTTGTCTAAATGTTCTATGTTTTAGTATTTTTGTTGGAATATGGTGATATAAATTTGAGTTAAATCTCAATTTTCTGTTGTTTAAATTGTATTTCTAAATATATAAATGGATTCAGAGTGTTGATAAACCCCTTGAACAGTCTGATTATACAGACTTAACCACTCAAATCTGGAGATGCAATAATTTTCCCTTGATTTCCAGCAAAATTAAATAGATAATATTCCGGAAAAATAACCAAAACATAGAACTTTTAGACTAAAATGTTAAAAAACAGATAACTAAAAGCTACTGAAAAAACGTTCACTTTTTTAAATATTCCATATAAAAACATAAACAGAACCCAGAAACAAAAACTTCCTGCTACTGTTAAAAGAAGCTCCCTTCCTGAAATATCCCATATAGAAACATAAACACAACCCTGAAAAAAAAAAACCCTAACGGCTTTGCAGCAATGACCTTTGTTATTAATAAATAAAATGTGTATTTTTAACCACCGTTAAACAATCCCGGCACAATTTGACTTGTTTGTCAACTTTGCCGTACATTCTTAAAAATTAAATTTAACTAACCTCTAAAAAAAAATGTATATACAGATGAAAAACTGATTTCTAACAAATATAAATCATTCTGAAGATCCAGAACCACTGTCTCTACAACCCTACCCCGTCACACCGTCTTTTTCCGCCGGCAAACATCGCCTCGGCCGCTTTCCGTTTCTTTGCCGGCACATTCTCTCACTCGACCGTAACGCCTGGGAAAAGATTTAACGGTGACCGCTGCAGATTTACTCCGAACAGCCGGACGGAAGAAGAAAACGAATTGCCGTCGGTTGACGGAGGCGTTACTCCGAGATCCACGAAGTTGACGGGCGACGTATTCCGGTCATTTGACACTAACTTCGGTTTCGACAATAAGTGGAGAGAATCGGGATTGGTGACACGAGGAATAGAGCAGTGGGCGACGGGTTGGATGACCGGCGGCGGCGCGTAAAAGCGCTGAGCCCAGTGCGAATATCCGGTCACGGCGTAGGGGTTAACGGACTGCGGGCATCGTTTGGGCAGCGGCATAGGGGCGGCGGGCGGGAGGAGACTGCAGAGACGGCGGCGGAATGTGATAAAGAGGTGGTGGGAGCGGGAGCTCCGCTGGAAGGTAACGATGTCGCCCGCTTGGAGGCGTTTTTCTTTCACGAAGCGGCTCCAGCCCTTGGTGAGCACGTAGCTCTGGCTGCTATTCCAGTAAGAATAGCGGAACCGCCATATTTTGTCGGTGCTGTTGTCATGGAAATTGAGCAGGACCCCCTTCCCCTTCTCCCCGCCCGACGCGAGCTCCACGTTGAGTGGGAAGTATTTTTCTGCGTGCTGCTTCGGGATGACGAGTCGGTTCAGCTTCCCGACGTCGCTGGGCGTCACGGCCTTGTCGAACAGGTGCACGCGGGGCTCCGGGGGTTTAGAACCCGTGACCTCGGAATTTATGTTCGAGGAGATCTTGTTCTGCTTTGAGTTGCTATTCTGGTTGAGTTCTTCGTCGTAGGTGTGCTTTTTGAGCATGTCGACGATCTCGCCCTTGGAATGGCCGCGGAGAAAGAAGGCTTCCGGGTTGNTGACCTCGGAATTTATGTTCGAGGAGATCTTGTTCTGCTTTGAGTTGCTATTCTGGTTGAGTTCTTCGTCGTAGGTGTGCTTTTTGAGCATGTCGACGATCTCGCCCTTGGAATGGCCGCGGAGAAAGAAGGCTTCCGGGTTGCTGTCGACGAAGTTAAAGTTGGTGATGGCGTCGGCGCCGCGGAACTTGATGGCGGCCCTGTCGTAGGCCCTGGCAGCGTCTTCTTCGCGGTTGAACGTCCCCAGCCAGACGCGGTGGTGCTTCTCGTATATCTGCGCTCCCCACCGCCCGTTGGGCTGCGGGACAACGCCCTTGTATTGAGACGACGGCAGCTTCTTGCACGAGTTCTCCTGATCACCCTGCGCCGAATGAGTACCATGAATGTTCTCAGACGAGACGGCGCTGATTCCGCTCCCCATTCGTTCCAGTCTTGCCCGATCCGCGAACGAAGATGAACAAAAAGCCGACTTGCCAGCAGCCGCAGGTGACGAGCTCGAATCGTGGTCCTCGGTTACACTCCCGGCCTCCTCACTGTCTGTTAGCAAATTATAAGGAGCCGCCATGGGCACAGCCAGAAATATTCTGGAGGCTTAAGAAGCACAACTGAAACTAGGGTACAGATAACCAAATTAGGGATTCTCAGGACTGATATTGTCGGAACGCTGTATAACCTATTTATCCAAAACAGCACTCAATGAGTAGACCGGCAAGTGTGGATAAGCTTCCAAAAAAAAAAACAGAAAAACTATACAGGAGGAATCATGCAGGAAGGAGTATTATAAAAAGAATTTGGGTTATTCGACCCTAAATATCCACTTGGGTATCAGATGGTCCACCTCCACCCGATGTGCACATTTCTTTGTTTGTATGGCAAATTGCAGTGGAGTGCTTTGTAGGTCAATTCTGGCAGGCAGTGGAACTGGCCCACACCTGAATTTTCTGTTCTCTATTAAATATGTTCCTCTATTTGTAGTCAGGCCCAAGTCAATAATTAAGTCAATAATATAATCAACATCAAGCCCGTCCAAAATGCTTTGCCAGCGTGGACGCGCTTTCATACGTCATCATTGACAGGTCCACTGACGTCATCGACTTTGGGCAGTGCAACTGTCCCCGAAATTCTGGAAGTTAACGAGTTACGAGAGTGCCCTGGCTTTAACCAGGGTTGGCTGACGAGTAAGCTTTTTGACTCCGAGTTTGGGTATTCCTTACATTTTCTGTTAGCTGTTAGAAAAATAATTGCCTACGAGTGGTTTATGTTATATTTATTTAACATGCCACTAGCGTTTGTAGCATGCCACTAGCATTTCCTTTTATATTTATATAACAGGAAGGCTTCGTTTTTCTCATAGATTTTGATGCGCTCAACTTGTATATTATATATATATATATATATATATATATATATATATTATTTTTTCCTAAAAACCGAATTTTGCCACGTGTCACGATATCCACATAACGAGCAAAGATAAATTTATTCTCCCTACCTTCCTGGAAATGTTGAAATTTAACATCATGTGAGTTTCTTAACTAAGCATTGCACAGAATTTATTTTCAATGTATAAATGATGATTAGGTTTTGCATTTTATTATTTAAAATTATTAAAAGCGCGTAAAGCTTGAATGTGACAAGGTTGACCTACTGGGCACACATAGCATTATATTTCAATTATATCAAATATCATGCATTGCAACAAATTAGGAGCCACATGATCAAAATAATATATTTCATTTAATATTTTATTTTTAAAATAATATATTTCATTTAATTTTTGTTTTCTTGTGGATTGTCCCTTCTGTACTACGCAACTTTGATTCCAATGCTTTTCTAAAACAATTTGGATACTATGTCATTATAGTATCATATATTTTTTTATGGTGTAAAAAACTTCTCTCGACATAATAATTAATTATTTTATCATTGACATATGCCACCATTCTTTTGTAAGATGGTACGAAGCCTTGATAATTAATTATTTTTTATTGACATTTGATAATATGTTTACGTTTTGTTCATTTTCATTCATATTTATTTATTTTTATAATTTTTAATATTTTATTTATTATTTTGATATGACAAAATACAAGTACACTTAAATTTTAATTTGATATTTTAATTAGAAATTTAATTTTAATTTGATATTTAATTAGAAATTTAATAAATATGGAAAGAGATAAAATAAATAAAATAAAACATTTTATGTTTAAAAGATCTGGAATTAAAATTAAAATGGTTTATTTTATTTTATATTTTGATAATTATTATAATTAGTTTTTATTTAATAAGTATGGAAAGAAATTAAAATTAAAATAAAAATGTAATATTTTATGTTTAAAAAATCTCAAATTAAAAAAAAAAAAATTATTTTATATTTTCATAATTGTTATAATTCGTTTTTAAAGTTTTTTATTATTATGGTTAGTTAGTTTTTTATTTTTCATTTTTATTTTTTATTTTTAAATTTAGATCATTAATGATTCAAAAGTGACACATTTATCTAAGTTGTATATGTATCTCATTACTCTTAGTGCAATAATGAAAGATAATATATTTAGAATATGAGTTAGTTAATTAGTGGGCCAACTAAACTTCCTTTTTGTTAGATTTTTTCTCTAAATTTTGTAAGAATTTTATTGGAAGTTACAATTCCATTTGATCAACTTGAACTTTGCTTTTCTGGATTTTTTTTTTTCATTTTAAGACTACCTAGATTGTTGTAATTTTGAAAAAAAATGAATAGATAGAGGTTGAACTTTACCTCCTGGAAAAAATAAACTCTAAGAGGGTTGAGTTTGCCCACTAATTCACTCACTTCATTAGAATAGAGTAAGAGTTGGAATTGCATATCAAAGATGGGATAAGTTATTAAGTGGGAATTTTGTGAGAAGTTATGAACTTTGACTATGAAACTTTGTCTCTAAACATTTCTAGTCCATTTTAAGAAGATCCAAATTTTAAAAAAGAAAAAGAGAAAAACAAAATAAATACTTAAAATGGATTCACCTAAGACACTAGTTTTCCAGCTTATTAACTCACTTCTATCAAAATTGTACCATAATGATGACATGACTTTGCAACTTCATTGCTTTCAAAGGCTCTCTCTATATCCTAATATGAGGGTGATATATAATTCCTTCTGTGCTTAACTTGGGGACACTTGATAGCTTATTGCATCTTATTGCATTAAAGATGTTTTTTTATAGTACAATATGAGGGAGATGAATAATTTCTACCACTCAACATACACGACACACTTTAAAATATTAAAAATTTCATCCCAATTATATATATATATATATATATATATATATATATATATATATATATATATATGGAATACTAATAATATATATATATATAAATAATTTGTTTGACCATTCAATATTAGTAATTTAACTTTCCCATAGTCTTTTTCATAGGATTTTGATTTTCAATTATGAATCACTTATGACAATGAATCCTTTATAAATTCTTGCAACAATTAATCTAAACCCTCAAAATAGTACAAGTGCCTCATGCCGATTATTTGTTGATCTTCGAAGACAAAACAAAAATGATTTCCTTATTTTCTTATGGGATTTAAGATGATCCCTCCCACACCTTTTGCTTGTAAATTCCCTTATGAAGCACTGTCAAAAAAATAACATACACTTCTTTTGTTCCTTAAAAAATCTATTTCACCAAATATAATCTTCCATTTTTCTTCTTTTGGAACCTTGTTATTTTCCGTATTATAAAACCAATTTCCTTTGATTAAGAATATTATTCACCCATGTCCTATCTTCTTGTTCCATTACCATGATAATCATTTCAAACCTTTAATTTGGAGTGCTTCTACTAATAAAATACAAGACAAAGTTACCACTCTTGTTGCAATGAGGTTTAA
>ML789018.1:18723-43498 GCA_009831015.1 Picea engelmannii
ATGGAATTTTTTTAGTTGGTCTTACCTCCCTCCCAAAGAAATTTCCTTATTTCCCTAGCTACATGGTCCATGGTCCATGATGATTTTTGGAGTTAGCATGGTTTCATACAATAAATGGGAAGAGAAGATAAAACTATTTTGATTAGGATTATTTTTCAAGTTGAATTCAACCATCTTGAGCCCCATAGTTGAAAAGGATTTACCATTTTTCCAATTACTTCCTGCCATGCCTGGGAAGTTTGGTTGCATAGTGATATAGGAATTCCTAAATAAGTAAAGCTTGACTAGGTCGCTACACTAGAGAAGCCCAAAATTCTTAAGATCACTTACAACTTCTTAGCTAAGATATTCCATTCATGAATTTGACTTTTTAGGTTATTAAATTTACCTCCAAGTGCAATTGAACCTCCTTGAAACTATAGAAGAAGTCACTCCCAAAAATAAAGTATCATTTGCAAATTAGGAGTGACTAATACCTTTCACTCCTCTCGCTAAACTCATCCCCTAAATTCTCCCCATGACCCTTTCATGTTCCATTTTCCTACTTATCACCTCTATTGTTAGGGAAGGCATTGGCAAAAAACGTAACTCCATGGATGTGATTTTCATTAACATGATATGTGAATGAATACAAAGGGAATGATTGTTGGTCTTCCATAATGGATGAGGCTTCCTATCACCTACGACTCTTCATATTTACACTAATGTTACAATAATGCAACCCAAGGATTACATGTCCAATATTCCTCCCCTTAATCTGAAGGGGTGTGTGTGAGTCCAAGCATCATTCTCAACTTTTCAAAATTTTCTCTTCAAGTGCTTTGGCGAATATTTCCACACTTTTCTCATTTGTGGAACAATGTCTCAAATGAATAGTCTTGGCCTCCACATGATATCAAATCAGGTGATACTTTGTGTTGATATGATTAGTTCGATCATGGAATCTAGGATTCTTGGCAATATTGATTGCAGAAGCATTTTCAACTAGAAGAGGAGTAGAATTCATTTGTTTCTCCTGCAAATATTCAATTATTTTCCTTAGCCACACAATATCCTTCATTGCATCTGCAACTGCCACATATTATGTCTCTATTGTGGAATTTGGTGGAACTAATTGTTTGCATGATCTCCATGAGACATATGTTGATCCAAGACTCATGAAGTAGCTTGAAGTTGATACTCCATTTTCCTTACTCCCAAAAAATTCTGAATTAGAATATCCGATCAAGTTGAAGTCATACACCTTACAGTACCCAAGTCCAAAATATTGAGTTCCTTTCAAGTATTTTAGAAATATTTTTGCAGCAGACCAATGTCCTTCACAAGGATTTTGCATGAACCTGGAAAGAATCCCCCCAAAAAATGAAATGTGTGGTCTGGTAGTAGTAAGATAGATAAGACTTCCCTCAATTTGTCTATACTTGGTTGCATCTCAAATTCATTCCCTTCGTTTGATGTGAGTTTCAAATTATCTTCCATTGGAGTAGAAACAAGATTGCACTTGGCTATGCCAAATTTGTTCAACAATTCTCAAATGTACTTCTTATGGGAGATTAATATCAACCTTGGATTTTGAATCACCTCAATGCCCAAATAGTAGTGAAGATGTCCCAAACCTATAATCTCAAATCCTTTCTTGAACTCTTTCTTTGTGGATGCAATGTAGATTTCATTGTTCCCTGTTATCAATAGATCATATACATATAATACAATATAGACAACTATTTTTCAAATTTTCTTGACAAAGAAAGTTGCATCGTCAAGATTGAAATGCTTGAAATTTAATTTCAAAATATTCTTAGTTAACTTTTTGTACCATTCTCGTGGTGCATGTTTCATAAGGATTTGATGAGCTTGGATACCTTATGTTCTTGTCTCTTAACAAAACATCCTTATGGTTGAGACATGAAAACATTCTCTTTCAAGTCTACATTCAATAAAGTTGTCTTCACATCCATTTGATGATTTTTCCATCCATTCTCTGTTGCCATGGAAAATAGAGTATGGATGATAGCCCATTTTTTTGTGGGGGAAAAAGTCTCCTCATAATCAACACATTCTTTATGTGAAAATCCTTTTTCCATAAGCCTTGCTTTGTTTTTGTCAAGTGAGTCATATAATATGTACTTTTTCTTGAATACCCACTTGTAAACGATTGGTTTTGTTCCAAATGGAGGATCCACCAACTTCCATGTCCCATTATTGATGAGAGAATCGTATTCCTTTTGCATGACTTATTTCAATTCATCACGAGAAGTGGATTATTCAAAGGAAGGAAGTTCAAAGTTAGTAAATAAATTCAACTCACAATCATATGAAACATCCATGTCATCTACATCACTTCAGTTTGAATTAAATCTACATTACCTCCATCTTCTTTTAAGGATATTATGGTTCATGTCTTTCCAATCTCATCATGGTGAACACTTTCAAGTGTTTTTGTGAGCCATTTTGGTGGACCTTTTTGAGATGGTCCAGGTTACTCAGCTAATTGCGATGGTGCTAAGTTGTAATCAAAACTTATCTTTTCAGTCCTCTCGATCACATCATCCAAATGAACTTTAGTTTTTGATGAAGTGGCAGGAACTTATTCATGTGGGAAAGATGGTTCTTCAAAAGGATATTTTAGAGATTGACCCAAGATAGGGATCCCCCCTTCAAGATGTGGAACTTCATCATCAAATTAATGATATATATTTACACAAGTGAATCTTTCCAGATGATCAAGATTCCTCTCAAAAGTTTCATATTTCTTAGAGGATTCAGAAAGATTACATCTCTAGAAAGGATGAATTTCTTGTTTGTCTCATTGTAAATACAATACCGCTTGGTGGTATTTGAGTACCCCAAGAAGATTCACTTTCGACTCCTTGCATCAAGATTACTTCGTTTATCTTTAGGAATGAGGGGATAGTAGGTGGAACCAAAGACCCTAAGATGCCTCATCGAAAGAATGTGGCCATACCACTTTTCATAAGGAGTCTTGTTTTTAAGAGAAGGAGATGGACACTTGTTTTTGACATAAATTGCACATAGATTCACTGCATCATCCCAAAACATCAATTTTACATGCTTAAAAAACATCATGGAACGAACCATATTTAGGAGTGTCCTATTCATTCTTTCAGATACATCGTTAAGTTTAGAATTGTATGGAACTGTGGTTTGAAACTTGATCCCATGTTAGTGACAGTAGCTTTCAAATTCATTAGATGTATACTATTTTCCATTATCAGTGCGAAGAGAGCCAAAACGAGACTGAGCTTCATTTTGAATCCATACATGAAAATTTTTAAACGTTTCAAAAACTTGTGATTTATCTTTCAATAAGTACACTCAATACATACTGGTGTAATCATCACTAAAAGACATTATATATTTATTTCCATTTGTAGAAGGAACATGAATAGGGCCGCACAAATCAAAATGAATCAATTCAATTTTTCTACATGCTTTGGAATTAGAACCATGAATTGGTTGTTTTCTATGCTTTCCAAGGATACAGACATCACATTGATTTAGTTTCCTAAGAATAGTAGGAAAACCAAAAACACCATTCTTTCTCAATAAATGAAGACTGCCATAATTGATATGGCCAAATATAGCATGCCAAAAAAAACTAGATGACATTATACCTTCACTATGATGAGAGAGGTATGAAACATTTTGTGTATGGGAAGATGTCCCATTCAACTTCAATAGTATTTCATCTTCCATTCCAGTCATAAAAATCATGTTGTTAGAACCTTCTCAACTTTTCCACCAATTATATAAACAGAGTGGCCTTGCTATCATATGTGAACAAGGGACAACAAGCTCCTTTGTAGCTAAGGAAGATAGAGCACATTATGAAGAAGAAAATCAGGGAGTCCAAGAAACTTAATTCTGATGGTGCCCATTCCCTTGGGTTTGAGACTCGACTTATCTCCAAAATACAGTTTTCCATATACATTTTCATTGAAGTATTTGAAGAAGATTATTAAAAATGTCATGTGAGAGGTTGTTCCTATGTTAAGAAACCATGTATCGTTCCAAGGAGTATATGAAGTGTTAAATAAATCTTTTTTTACTCCTATGTTGCAATGGGAAACAATGTAATGGGAGGATTAATGTGGATTACCTTTTATTTGTTCTAAAGTTTTACCTTTGTCCTCTTTCTTATTATGTTTATCTTCTTTGATATTATCACATGGAACTTTGCAGTCATCTGCTTCATGTGACCCATTTTTTTTGCAACAAGTACAATGAATATTGGATCTATCACCTTGGTTGTGTCTACCCCCCCGCCTCTGAAACTATTTCTTCCACATCCACACCATATTCTGTTGCTTTCTCCTATGTAAGAATCATGTGGTTTAATTATCTTTCTGATAAAGATACAATGTATCTCCAATTGAAGGGGTTGACTTCCTTCCAAAGGCTTTCTCATGTTTTGCAACTTTCTCCATCATCTTGTCAAATGTAATGGATTTCATTTGACCACTTGCTTGTAGCGATTCAAGGTAGTGAGAATATGTAGGGTAGATAGCCTTAATGAAGGTTGTGAGATGGAGATATATCTTCACTCCAATGGGCTCCATGTCATGCATTATGGATTTGATTTCTGAAGCTAAATCCATAGGGTTATCATTCTTCAACTCTAGGTTGGAAAGCTTCACCATTAGTTGTATCAATTCTAGTTTAATGTGTGTGGCATAAAATTAATTGAATCTCTTCAAGGTGCTATATGAATCATTAATATAATTAATATGATGGCCCACCTCCTCACTTGTTGCTGTAAATATCACAACATATGTTTTTTTTCCTTCCACCTCCCATATGGCAGATTCTTTGTTAGATGTTGGAATGGTTGGTATGCTACTCTTCGACTTTGATTTCGAGGAAGCATATTCAATTTATGATTATGTTTCTTCTTCAATGATTTTTTATTAGGGACTACTACTGCTTCAAAAATTTATTTCCATGGGTCATTGAAGATCAATGTTCTTTTTATCTTCCTGTACCATTCTCTGTAGTTTTTTTTCTAGTCAAAACCATGCCGACAATGGAGATGAGAGAATTCAATTTCTTCTACCTTCATGCACATGTAGCAAGGTAATGATATTGTACCAAGAACACTGAAAATATGTTGCACCAAGAAGGGTTATGCTTCAATGCACCCCATTATGCTTCAATGTATTAAAATCCATAGACTCTCTACAATTGAACTTCACTTGCATATTTCAAACCATGCCAACAAATTTCTAAAATCTCAAGCTACAACTAACCAATTATTTTCATTCATCTTCATACAATAAAAAACACTCAAAAAAATCATATAGAATGTAATCAGAATATAAAATATCCATGGTTCACAAAATGAATTGCTCTTAATTCCAAATCCACAAAAATAAAATGCAAAAGTTAGTGGTGAAACATGTGAGTTGATTGGAGTACCCCGTGCATGGGAGGTTCTTGGACGCATCCCGTACGAATTGTTGACCTATTGTATAGCCTTATTTCTAGTACAACCAGAGACTGTGTCTTGGAGGCATGTGACCAGTGGAACTTGCGAAGTGTAGCCCACATTCTGGTCTTCGATTGAGGGGCGATATTATTCTTCTCTCCACCAACTAGGGTTACAAAAACACTCTTCATGAATTTAATACCATTGATAATAGGTGTAGGAAGTAGATTACAACAAGGCTATGTATGGTGTGGTGGATGGATAAGTTAGGGTTTGTGTATTAGCAGAATTAGGATTTGGATACAAACTAGGTTTAGTGTTTTGGGATACGTATGGAGTGTTTTAGTTACTATCTTGACTCTACATGTGGAGGGAAGAGAGATGGTAGTGATCAACGTGCATGGGACCTAGATAGAGGTGTGCAAAAATGGAGAGAGTGACAAGTTAATAATTTTCATATCGACAAATGAGTTACCATAGGATGCAGAAGAATTGGTGGGTGAACATTTTCTATTTGCAAGAGGAAAGGAAACACAAGAGAATCAAAATCATGGAGTTATCCCTGATATGATACCATTGTCGGGCTAGGAATTGACATAAAACACAAATCCATGGATGTGACTTGCATTAACATGATAGGTGAATAAATACAAAGGAAATGATAATAGGTCTTCCATAATGGATGACCCTTCCTATCACCTACGACTCTTCATATTTACACTAAAATGTTACAATAATTCAATCCCAAGGACTACATGTCCAACATCTGCCATTGTGATGTCTAGAATATTTGATAAAGGACAACCTTTCCTCAAGCCTATTTTTCTTTTGAAAAAGGTTGTTGGACCTCCATTTATTATAGGAGATATCCACAAAGAGCCTATGCAATTTTGTATCCAACTAAAAAAGTTCTCATCAAATCCAAATCTTTAAATAACTTCAAAAAGGAAGGAATGGAGGACTCTATCAAATGCATTCACCATGTCCATATTGATGATCATTCCTTTCTCCTTACTAATGTATCTTGAATGGATGGCTTCTTGAACTAATATTATGTAACTTATCCACTATCTCCCTTTTTTTTTCATAAATCCATCCTCTTTTTCTAAAAACATCTTTAGAAGAATCCCCTTTAATTTGTTGGCTATAATTTTGGTCAACACCTTGTAAGATGAGTTACATAAGGAAATAGGTTGAAAACTTGCAAATGTAGTTGGATTTGACTCTTTTGGAATAAGTTCTAGAAAATAGGAGTTAGTTCCACCTCCTACTTTTTTAATTTTTAAAGTACAGTTTAGCATCCTTTTTAGGTAAAGTTTCACTAGATTAAAAAATACCCTAAAGAAATGAATAGAAAATCCATTAGGTCCTTGGGCTTTATCCATGTCCAAAATACATACATCTTGATATACTTATTCCTCATTGATTTCTTTCAACAAGGATGAATTTTATTCCTTGGTTATTGTGATTGATACATGCTATAACATCACTTGAATTTGTCTTGGAGTTTCTCCTTCTTCATTGTGTATAGTTCTTCAAAATGTGCCCTTTTTTTGGATATGTGTTATATTCTTTGCATGACTAGAACCAATGTCTACATTGCACCGAGAGAATAGGGGGGTAAGAGGGGGTCCCAACGCCCCCCCCCCCTTAGGGGGGTTGCAGGGTGGCAAATCCCCCTGTGTGGGGGTTCGGGGTAACACCCCCGAAAAACAAAATCCTCTGTTTTTGTGTCCATTCATGGGTTTTTTTTGGCACATGGTTTTTCATCGATGGTTTTCTATTTCAAGTTAGGGAATTAGGGTTGTTGACTAATCCAGGTCATTGGATTAGGGTTTTGGATGTCGCTGGCTCCTATATGTATATTGTATTGTAAAAAATGTATGAGGTGAATGATTATAGAATATGATGGTTTCCCCAGTTTGGGTTTCCAAGGGAAAAATATCTATGTCATGTGTGTATTTTACATTGTATCTTTTATGTTCTTTTATTGATAATCTATTTGCAGTAAAATATTGTACAAGGTTAAAATCTACATTTGGTATTAGAGAAATTATTGGCTTCAGGGGGACGCTTCTGTGGTCAAGGGTTTGGCTAGGGAATGTGATAATCCTTGTTACAATGGGAGATCTTTGGTATTGATTCTTCAAGTGAAAAGAAATGGTGAGTAGTTCAAAAATAGAGATCGAGAAATTTAATGGGAAATTTTTTGAGCTATGGAAGCTCAAGATGGAAGATCTGTTGGTAGAAATAGATCACTGGATCATGGTGGATCGAGGTACTCAAACTGCAGGAATGTCAAAAGATGACTAGAAAAACTTGGATCATAAGGAGAAGAGAACAATCCAATTGTGTCTCTTAGATTCAATATTACTGAATATGTCAGGGGAAGCTACAACAAAGGAGTTATGGAATAAGTTGGGGAACTTTTATTAGTCTAAGTTCCTGGTAAATAAACTATTCATGCGGAAGAAGCATTATAACCTGTGGATGAGAGATGGAGACTCTATGACAGAGCATCTGAACGCTTTCAATATTGTGGTAAGTCAGTTATTATCTGTTGAGATTAAAATTTCAGATGGAGATAAGTGTATTATTTTATTTTTCTCTTTACCAGACTCCTGGGATAGTCTAGTTGTGGCCATAGGTAGTAATACAACTACCTTGAGTTTTGATGATGTGGTCTCATCCTTGTTGTGAGAGGAGATGAGACATAAGAACATGGAAGGACATAGCATAGATGCATTATTTCAAGAGGACGCTCCTAGGATATGAATGTATCTAAGTGTAAGGGTAAATATAAATCTCCCATAAAGTTTATAAAGTCATGTTAGAGATGTGGAAAAGAAGGGAACTTCAAGAAGAAATCTAGATCCAAAAGCATTGAGAAAGTGAAGGGATATGAAGGTGCTCCCTCTCCAAAAGAAAATATCTCCAAGGAAGAAGGAGGAAGAAGGAGGGGATATGTACTTGGCTTATTCAAGCACACATGTAGATCATGAGGCATGGTTGGTTGACTCGGGTGCATCATTTCATGTGACTCCCCACAGGGAGTGGTTATGTGAATATGAAAGGTATTATGGAGGTAATGTTTTCCCAGGTGATGAATCAACAACCATAATCATAGGAAGAGAAAAATTCAAGTTGAGGCTCATAGATGAAAGGATTAGAACACTTCCTACTGTTCTACACATCCTAGGATTGACCAGAAATTTGATTTTTGTAAGCAAAATGGACGATGCAGGGGTAAAAACAATATTTGAAAAAGAAACCTGCAAGATGGTTCAAGGATCAATGGTGTTGCTAAAGGGAGTTCAAATTGGAAATCTATATAAGCTACAAGGAAACATTATTAGTGATGTGTGTAATTGTTCCATTGTTCTTGATATTGGAATAGAAGAAGAAAAAAATACTACAATCTTTGGAGAAAAGGTTATGTTGTGGCCTCAAAGACTGGGGCATGTCAGAGAGAAGGGTCTTCGACTAAAAATGGTAAAGGTACGATTGAATGTATTTCTAACTTCTCTCTGGATTTTGATTTATGTGAACATTGTGTATATGGGAAGAAGAATTAGGTAAGATTCCCCTTTGGTGCAATGAGGGTAGAAGGAATTTTATAGCTAGTGCACAATGATGTGTTTGGACCTATGTCAGTTTCATCAATGGGAAAATCTATGTACTATATCTCATTTATAGATGAATTCTCGAGCAATACTTGGATTTATTTCCTCGGGAAGAAATCTGAAGTATTTGACAGGTTTAAATAGTTTAAGGATCTTGTTGATAATCAAACAAAGAAAAGAATTAAGGTGCCAAGGATAGATAATGGTGGAGAATTCTACAAGAATGAATTTGAAGAATTCCGTAAGAAGTGTGGTATAGAAAGGAAAAATACTACTCCATATACACCTCAATTGATTGGACTTGCAGAAAGGATGAACATGATGCAGATGGAAAAAGTAAGGTTCATGCTTAGTGGTGTCAGGTTAGGGTAATAATTCTGGGAAGAGGCAGTGGGCACTACATGTTACCTGGTCAAGAGATCACCCTAATAAGCATAGTATGACAAGTCTCCATAAGAGGTATGGACTGGTAAGAAACCTTCTGATTCGGGAGGATCTAGAGAGCATCTCATTAGTCTCAGAAGTGTCCTAGGAGGCTCAGAATGGCCTCGACAAATGAAAGAGGAAAAAAAATCAAATTCCTCAAAGACCAGAAAAATCGGCATCATCGCGAAGAACGCGTTGCAAGCTTTCAAACGAAGTAAACGGTTTGTCAAATAGAGTTATGGATCAAAAGATATTAACAGTCAAATTTTTGGTCAACATAACCCAATCAACAGGGATGAGTCAACATCCATACTGCTGACATCAAAAACCATACTGATGATGTCAGAATCTGTACATAGTATGTGGCACAGTAAAAGAGTGACACATGTCTTGATGACATCAACATGTTGACATGTAAGCACTAGAGGTTGCCATGTGTCACTCATTTTCGACATTTTTAGGTCGACATGTGGACCAATGAGAAAGTGGCATGTGGCATTCTGTACAATCACATGACATCTGTATAGCCACATGGAAGGTGATGTGGCATCCATATCATATGTAGCAGGTGATGTGGAATCCATACAGGATTTGGCAGGCATAGTGGCAGTGACGTCAACATGTTGATGTGGCCCAATGACAGTGTGCCACGTGGCATGTAGATTTGGTACTTTGGACTGCCAAATGGGATAGTAAAAATATGACATGTGGCACCCCTAGGTGACACCCATGTGGCACCACCCAGGAGAATCCAAGTGGTCCTCTCACAAACTGGCACATGACACCATGATCTAGGTGGATATTGGTAGCCATCCACCTTTTCCAACTTGCTCAAAACAATTTTCTAGAAAATTTGGTAATTTACTATTTTTAGTAGTTTTTAACTTCAGGGGCCATTTTGAGGGCCTAAATGAAGATTTTTTAGGATCGAGATTCTCAATGATAGTCAAAGTCTCTAATTAAGCTCCAAAAATTAATCTCCTCGACAATACCTTTCGAACGAGCTATCGTGAGCCCCAAACGAATATCGTATGCCAAAGTTACGCCCCCGGGAAGTTGATACACCAAAATACCCAAAACGAGGTTCACAAAACTGTTGGCTTTTCATCTTCTGGGGTTAGGGTTTTGGATTTTCTTTATGATAAAATGGCCTTTGGATCCTCATTGTAAAATCATATTCTCATAGATGCGAGTAGTTGTCACATCTCTTCTCAAAGATAAGCTGCCACCATTCTAGTGAGTCTTTCACTCCATATTTTTACAGTCTTTGTACATTTTTGCTCATTAATAGAAAATTGTGTATTACTGTATCTCTATGTTTATGGTTGCATCTATGCTACATTTATGTTATATTATTGGATATCAGATATATCTCTATACATTGCTTTATTATATCTCCTCTCTCATTTCATGTTGAAAATAATTCGGATCACACCATTCACCGGATGACACGTGGTAGAGACACGTAGGTAGTGACTGTATCGGTTTTAGCCAATGGATGGCCACCATTTGGCCCAATCATGGGATGCCACGTGGTAGTGGGAAAATTCCCAATGAGGGCCCCTAACCGAAATTTTAAAATTAAATTGGGGTTGGCCACCGACCAACCCCTCTTCGCCAAACCTAGTAGCGAATCCGCCAAGGTTAGGGTAGGTTCCTTTATTTCCAGTCCAACCACGAAATATGGAGACCCCCCCAAAGTTGGTATATGTTTATAAAAAATGAACCAAAATGGGGAGGCTCGTGGGCTTGACCTTGGGACCTCCCCAACCAAAAATTTTAAATTAGCATATGTCAAGCATTCGAGCTAACGCCTGTGTTGATAACTCTGCCCAAACAATTTGATAAAAGGTGATTTTTTCCATTTAACTGAGGGAGGAGAGCACGCCCCAATCCACCTAGGTCATACCAGGCATGGTTTTCAATGCAAAGTTCAATGCAGTAATTGCATAAAATTACACACGGATTGAGGAAGAGGTGCAGAGAAGGCCTGAAGGTGACAATGTCCAATGGAGATGATTTGTCAATCAATGGGTAATTCCATGATGCGAATCCAATGACGAGGTCTATTTCGACATCGAAGGCTCCAATCAGCAGGTTAAATTCTAGAAGAGCCAATGTAAGCGTGCTTTTTATTATGTTTTTTTCTCATTGAATGTTGCATCATATTATGCTTGATACAGTTCTAAAGGAGCATGGAGAGGCTACAACAAGGAAGCAATACCAACTTATTCCTTCTATTTATTCATTTATTCTCTTCTTGCACATAAAAAAATCAGCTACACGTGAAAGAGAATTGGTGGCACTTGGATGATAAGTGGTCAAAGAAGCAGTCATGAATCTCGTAGTTTCAGGATCTATGTATGGGATGCATATATGGTTGATCTGAGCAACATATCTAAGGCATTCTATGACTCCATGATGAAGGGGGTCATTTCTTATTCTTCCTCTTTTTTTGTATTGAGTATGTGGGAATGATGTCCATGTCAACATCATGGATGCCTCCTTAGTATTTGAACTTGTAAAGCTTGTCAAAATTCTTGATCACATTACGATCTCCTGTTGTCGTCACATAAAAGGAACTTTGGACTTACAACTTGTAAAGGAGAGACATCATTATAGCAAGGAGAATAAAGTGGTCAAGCTGTGGAGCAAGACCCGGAGATGTAGCCCACATTGGGTGAACTTTGTTATCAAGGGAAGTTTCATATCTCTTATGTGTTTTGTTCTTATGTTACTTTTCATGAATTTACGCACATAGATTAGTAAATGAAAGAATGACATATAACACATAAGGAAGCTAAAAGAGGATTTAGTTCAATTTGGATTCAAGTCTATAAAGACTTCAACTATACCTTTAATTGCAATCTACTCAAGTAAAACGATCTATAACTAACCCTTTGTAGGAGTGATAGGATCAAAACCATTATTGGAAACTAATCAACCTCGAGATCAAATCAAGTGGTATCAGAGTAGGCTTGATACCGGTTTCAGGTGTTGAAGCTGAGGATGGTGATATTATCAAAATAGTTGTGGTTCGATGAGCTTCAAGAGCTCAACCAGATCCTTCAAGCAATGAATGTTGGATTGAAGACATTGTTGCATGTTGTAGAGGAGGAGAACCAGGGGCTACAATTGAGACTACAAGCCATGAAGTTGTATATAGGGGAAGGCTCTATGAATGAGACGATGATAAGACCATTTTGTGACCATGGAAACTTGACTAGTTATGGGTTCGAGCATGACAGTGAAAATGCATGCACACTTTGTCAAGCAAGTGAAGATGACATCCAGGAATCCAAAAACCAAGGAGGATTTCTAGAAGCATCATCCATTGATCCTTCTCACCAGGAACAACTAGACACATCTCAAGAAGAATAAAAAGAGTCCCATCTCAGGATGGAGGTAAATAAACCATGTTTAAATCCTTTCTTGATTAATGTTGATGACTCTTTTAAATTACTTGAACAACATATTCATCAACTTAAAGATGATGAGAATGATTGGATAGAAGGAGGAGGCCTTAGAGCCAATGGCCAAGGTATTGTGGATCCCATCAAGGTAGTGGTTTGGCCTCGATATGCCAGGATAGGTTATGTCTCAAAGGATGTTGGAGAAAGCTTCAATATCATTAGGGAAGAAGACCCCAGGACAGTCACTGAGATTCCATAAGTCAACAATTCATCAAAAGATGAAACTGATTCAATGCATGCTGAGAGCATGATGTCTCATGATTGAGGATTCGAGACATCTCCCGGGAGAGATGAGCATCAAAATGAAGGAGCTGAGGCCAGTTCTTCTTTCCATTGCAACTCTAGAGACAACTCACTGAGGTATAAGAAATATCGAAACTCTAAAATTCCATTTTATTATAAGCATGTTAATAATATACAACAAAGATTGCAGCATGAAAGACCATGCAATTTTTGTGGATTGAATAACCATGCAGTGTCCTAGTGTTGGAAGAGAAAATCCTTGTACATGAAGGTTATGGAAACCAGGAAAAAGATGAGTATAGAAGATCACTCTCCACACACATAAAGGAGCAGGGGAAATACACCTTTGAAGGAGAAAGGCTACTGCAGCCATTGTAGAAGATATGGACATCATGATGCCATCTTTTGGGGCTTGCATCCATATCTATGTCCAAAGAGGAACAAGAAGACCAGGACGACACCTCCAAGGGAGACATCTAATCAGGCAGTGCTGCAGGGAAATCCACCACCAAGAGAAAACCAACTACCAAAGAAAGGACAACTCGGTAAAGAGGACCTATTCAGCGTAATGAATGAACAAATGGGGAAAATCCTTGAGTTAGTTGAGAGTGGCCATATTTGTAAATCACATGTTGCGATTCAGACCCCATAGAAGGGAATTGTGTAAAAGTGCTAATTGTTTGATATCACTCTTTTCTTGCACATGTTGATATTTTTAGGCCTTGTGAGGTAGTCTGGGTGTGGGTTTTCGTTTGTAAATCCAATGGACATGAAAATTATAATGTAAATACTTTTGGGGACCAAAATTCCTTTCAGTTGGGAGGGGTGATCTAGGAGGATCTAAAGAACATCTTAGAAGTCTCAGAAGTGTCCTAGGAGGCTTATAATGGCCTCGACAAATGAAAGAGGGAAAAAATTCAAAGTCCTCAAAGCTTAAAAAAATGCCATCATCGCGAAGAACACATCAAAAGATTTCCAATGGCATAAACCGTTTGTCAAATCGAGTTATGGATCGAAACATATTCCCAGTCAAAGTTTTGGTCAACCTAGCCCAGTCAACAAGGATGAGTCAACATCTTTATTCTTGACATCAACAACCATACTGATGATGTCAGCATCCATACAAAGTACATGGAATATTTAGAGAATGACACATGTCCTGATGACATCAGCATGCTGATGTGGCAGTATTAGAGGCTGCCATGTGTCACTCATTTTCGACATTTTTAGGTCGACATGTGGACCAATGAGAAAGTGCCAAGTGGTAGTTCATACATCCACATGGCATCTATACAACCACATGGAAGGTGATGTGGCATCTGTACAGGACCTGGCAGGTGATGTGGAAGGCATAGTGGTAGTGACATCAAAATGATGTTAGCATGCTGACTTGGCCTAATGATAATGTTCCACGTGGCATGCTAATTTGACACTTTGGACCACCAAATGGGCCAGTAAAAATATGACACATGGCACCCCCTGGTGATGTCATGTGGAACCACCCCAGGAGAAACCACATGGTCCTCTGACAGACTAACACATGGTGCCATTCATCGGATGACATGTGGCATAGAAACATAGGTAGTGACTATACCAGTTTTAGCCAATGGATGGCCTCCATGTGGCTACAAGGGCTACTAACCAAAATTTTAAAATTAAATCAGGGCTGGTCGACGATCAACCCCTCTCCACCAAACCTGGTAGTGGATCTGCCAAGCTTAGGGAAGATTCCTTTATATCCTGTCCATCCACCAAATCTGGCGAACCCCCAAAAGTTGGTATACGGTTATAACAAATGAATCGAAAGGGGGAGTCCCACAGGCTTGACCCTGGGACCTCTCCAACCACAAATTTTAAATTAGCACCCGTCAACCGTTTGGGCTAATGCCCGTGTTGATAACTTCACCTAAACAATTTGATAAAAGGTGATTTTTTCCAATGGAAGGGGGAGGAAAGCGCATGCCAATTCTTCGAGGTTGTACCAGGCATGATTTTCAATGCAGAATTCGGTGCAGTAATTGCAGGGACTTGCATGCGGATCGAGGCAGAGGCCTAGAGAAGGCCTGAAGGTGACAGTGTCCAATGGAGATGATTTGACAGTCGATTTTGGGTAATTCAACGATGCGAATCCAATGGCGAGGTCCGTTTCGGTAGTAGAGACTCCAATCAACAGGTTAAATTATGGAAGATCCAATGTAAGCATGCTTTTTATTATTTTATTTCCTCATTGAATGTTGCAACATAGTATTCTTGATACAAGTCTGAAGGAACATGGAGAGGCTGCAACAAGGCAGCAAGACCAACTTATTTCTTCTATTTATTCCTTTCTTGTTTTCTTACACATAAAAAAATCAGCTACATGTGAAAGAGAATTGGTGTCACTTGGATGATAAGTGGCCAACGAAGAAGTTAGGAATTTCCTAGTTTCAGGATCTGTGTATGGTCTGCATATATGCTTGGATCTAAGCAACATATCTAAGGAATTCAATGACTCCATGATGATGGGGCTCATTTCTTATTCTTCCTCTTTTTTTTTATTGAGTATGTGGGAATGATGTCCATGTCAGCATCATGGTTTCCTCATGAGCATGAGAACTTGTGAAGCTTGTAAACATTCCTGATCACATATGCTCTCCTATTGCCATCACCGAAAAGGGAATTTTTCCTTACAACTTGTAAAGGAGAGACATCATTAGAGAGAGGAGAATAAAGATGTCAATATTTGGAGAAGGAATTGGAGACGTAGCCCACATCGGGTGAACTACGTTATCAAGGGAAGTGTCATATCTATTATGTGTTTAGTTATTATGTTACTTTTCATGAATTTATGCACATAGATAAATAAATGAAAGCATGACATATAACACATAAGGAAGCTAAAAGAGGCTTTATTTCAATTTGGATTCAAGTATATAAAGACTTCAACTATACCTTTAATTGCAATCTTCTCATGTAAAACGATCTATAATTGACCCTTTGGAGGAGTGACAGGATCAAAACCATTATTGTAAACTAATCACCCCTGGGATTAGATCACCTTATCTAACACATATAAAGGTATTTGGCTACGAGGCCTATGTTCATGTTCCAAAGGAAAACAAGAGTAAGCTAGATAAGAAAGCTAAAAAGTGTATCTTTATTGGTTATAAAGATGGTCTCAAAGGTTATAAACTTTGGAACCTAGAAACTAAGAATGTTGCATATAGACGAGATGTGGTATTTAGATAAATGAAGGATATTGTCAAACATGAAATCCTGCCAAGTAAGGAAGAACCAGAGAAAATAGAGTTTGAGCCAAAGAATGGTGAATCAAACTCTATAGAAGAACATGAATGAGAAGAAGATCCTTATACTCAAGTATTGAGGAGATCGGAACGAGAAAAAAGGTTATCAGAAAGGTATACTCCATTTGATTTCCATTCAAGTTTTACTTTGTCTATTATTTATGGTGATCCTAGAACTATTAGGGAGGCAGTGGATTTAGAGGATGGAAAAATATGGAAAAAGGCCATGGTTGAAGAAATGACAGCCTTGGATAATAATGAGGCGTGGGATCCAGTGGAGTTACCGTCTGGAAGAAATCCCATTGGGAACAAACGGGTATTTAAAAAGAAGCTAAATGTAGAAGGAAAAGTGGAGAAATACAAATCTCGGTTAGTAGCAAAGAGTTATTCCCAGGTTGAGGGAATTGATTTTCGTGAGATTTTTTCTCATGTTTCCAAGTTAAATTCTATTAGATTTATGTTATTTTTTTCTATTGCGTTTTATTTTGAAGTAGAAAAGATGGATGTGAAGACAACATTCCTACATGGGGATTTGGAAGAAGAAATATATATGAAGAAGCCAAAAGGATTTGATGTGAAGGGAAAAAAGGAGCTGGCATGAAAACTAAAAAAATTCCTTGTATGGTTTAAAATATTCACCAAGGATGTGGTATCAAAAAATGATATTTATATGCTAGGACTTGGATTCACAAGAAGCAAAGAGGATCATTGTGTCTATTTTAAATTAATTGGTGATCATTTGATTTATTTGGTCTTGTATGTGGATGGCATGTTGCTGATAAGAAACGAGAAGGAGATTATCAAGGATGTGAAAACTCAGTTGTCCTCTAAATTTGACATGAAGGATATTGGTGCTATGAAAGCATTTTGGGAATGGAAAATAAAAGAGATTGGAAAAATAGGAAACTCTGGTTAAATCAAAGAAAATATGTTTTGACAATATTGCAGATGTTTAATATGCAAGAATGTAAATTGGTGAGGGTCCATATTCCTATAGGTGTAAAGTTATATGTGGATCAGTGTCCCAAGACATAGGAAGAGGAGGATGGCATGTATCGTTTTCCATATGTGAGTGTAGTTGGAAGTTTGATGTATGCAATGATATGTACTAGACCAGACATTGCACATGCAGTGGGGGTTTTCAGGTGTATGTCAAAACCAGGGAAGTAGTGTTGGACAACAATAAATAGTGTTTTGAGATATTTACGTTGCACTGGTAGCTATGTATTGTGCTACCAAGGAAGACCATGATTGGACAGAGTGTTTTACATACATGGATTTGTGGATGGAGACTGGGCTAGAGATCTAGATCATAGGATATCTACAAGCGATTATGTGTTTAACCTGTTTGGAGGAAAAATCTATTGGATGAGAAAAATACTGTCTGTAGTGCGACTTTCAACCACAAAAGTTGAATACATGGTAGCCACTCATGCAAGAGAGGAAGCATTATGGTTACAAATATTGTGTTCAGGTATTCGGTTGGTATAAAAAGCTATAAGGATAGATTGTGATAGTCAAAGTGCACTTTTTCTGGCAAAGAACCTGGTGTATCATTCAAAGACAAAGCATATTGATGTTCAATATCACTTTGTGAGAGACATAGTTGAAGAAAACAAGGTGTTGTTGATGAAGGTGGATACTTTGAAGAATGTTGCATATTCATTAACAAAATCTATGATCATTGATAATTTCTCTTGGTGTAAAAGATCTATGGGCATTGTTTCCATGGACTATTGACTATGTAACCCTGTAACCCCCTTTATGCAAAGAAAAAAACAAGTGGGAGAATGTTGGATATGTGTTGTATTATTTTCACACTAGAACTAGTAAGAGGGGGGGTTGCAGGGGGGTAGATCCCCCAGAAAAAAAATCCTCGATTTTCGTGTCCATTTATGGGCGATTTTTCGGCACATGGTTTTTTGTCGATGGTTTTTTATTTTCGATTAAGGAATTAAGGTTTTTGACTAATCCAGGTCATTGGATTAGGGTTTTGGATGCCGCTGGATCCTATATGTATATTGTATTGTAAACAATGTATGAGGTGAATGAATATAGAATATGTTGGTTTTCCTGGTTTGGGTTTCCAAGGGAAAAGTCTCTGTGTAATGTGTGTATTTTTCATTGTATCTTTTTTGTTCTTTTATTGAAAATTTGTTTGCAGTAAAATATTGTACAAGGTCAAAATCTACACCCTTTCTTTTTCCTTGACTGTTGTGAAGTATTCTATCCTTATTCCATCATCCAAATGAATTTATTTAATAGTGTTTTTGTGCCTTCTTGCCTTTCATTTCTTGTAAAAGTAGGATGTATTCTTGTCACTTGAATGTAACCATAGACTATGGGATTTTAATCATCATTCTTCCTCCTCCTTTCCAAATTCAACATGAAGTTTCTAGTAAATATTTCTCTCTTCCTATATCATTTGTTCTTATACCTCTTCCCATTCCATATTTTTTGATGATCTTCTAGTCATTTTTTATATTTCTTCCTCTCTTGATATGGAGGAACATAAACCAACTTAACCCATTTCTTCAAAACTTTGTTGATTGCCCTTAACTTGGATTCCTATATATAGGATGGATATCTAGAAGTTGGCTACCTCCAATTCTCTACAACTATCTACAACACTTCCTCATTCTTAATCCAAATCAGATTGAATCTGAATAGAATAGGACCAAAGTTTTGTAGTGGCCCAAATGATAGAACTATGGGCTTATTATTTGAGGATATAGAAGGGGCTATATTGGAATAAATAAGGTGATCTCCTAAAAATAAGTCACTATGGATTATAAACCTATCCAAATAGACCCCAATGTGTTTAGTGTCTACCCACTTATTATTCCAAGCACACTTCCCTTTTGTTGGATTTACATCCACTAAGTCCTCGTTTGACAATGTAATATCATCCATTCTTTCCCTCATGGGACATCAAACTACACTACGTCCTATTTTTTCCTTACTTCATATGACTATATTAAAATTTCCCACAACTATACTACAATAAAAAAAATATTTTCTTTGTAGGCCTACAAGATTTCCCAACAACCAATATTTTATAGATATCTTATAGGCATATAAAAATTAAAAATAATGTAACACATACCCATTTCATTATCCAAAAGATGAGTCACTATCCAATGTTGTGAACATAAAGAAGATTCCACCATTACCTTAGAATGATCCCACATAGTATAGATCCCACTAGATGCTCTTCTTGATTTTATTCCAATTCCTTCATTGTTTCTCCAATTCTTTTTCCCAACATACAAAGATTCTTTTTCATCCATATTTGTCTCTTGGATAAGGACTACAATGGGGTTTTTATTCTCTAATCAAATCTTTAAGAGCTTCTTCATTTCTTCTATTTCCTAACTCTCTGCAATTCTATGAGATCACTATCATTACTTGAGATGTAGATTAGGATCACCTCCTATTCATTCCCAAGGTTCTTGATTTTACATACACTTATTTCCTTGATGTTTTCCTCTTATACCTAACTGATCCAGGAGGATCTCCACACAAGGATTCATTACTTTTCACACCATGGATAAGATCATTAAAATGATGATTGGTGATAGGTGACAACGTTTAAAAGGAATGTTTAATGCTTTATATTGTAAAAATGATTAATAATTTTTTAGCAGAATGTGATCATGAATTTTTCATTTAATTTGTAAAAGGAAATTAAAATTAAGTGTGAGAATCCACCTCACAAATTAGTTTCCTAGTTTTAAGGGGAAATTAGTTTTGTGTGAGAATCCACCTCAGAAATTAGTTTCCTAATTTTAAGAGGAAATTGGGAGTCTCATGATTTGGTTTGGGATTCTTCCTCATTTTATCGCAAGTGGTTTCCTAGTGTCAAGGGGAAGTTAAGGTTGGTTGAGATGATTTCTCATTTTTTTCCTTGAGTTGTTATTTAGATCCTAAATTTGTGGAACATGTCTCCTTGAATTATGGAGAGAGGGAAACTATATAAATTCCTTATGTAAGTTTTGTTAAGGGAGGCCCCTTGAGGCCCATTGGAGAGAGTGTGATTTTCATTGAGAGGAATGTATTCCTTCTAGTGTCTGAAGAAATGTCACTTATGTGAGAGCCTTAAGTTCTCTTTGTACAAGAGAAGGATGCTCTGGGATTTCCTCCCTATAAGGAGCATGTGCCACATTTTGTGAGAAGGTTTCAGCCCTGCTAAAGGAATAATAATGAATAGATTCATATTCCAAGAGGATCCAAAGACATAGCCAAAAGGTTCTGGTGAACTCCATTAACACATAGGTGTCAAATTATACATGTGAGTTTTGTTTGCATTCTCGCTTGATTAAGTAGAGATTTAATTACGCATATGCACCTAATTATAATAATTTTACTCACATTCATATGCAATTCTTAATGATTATTTTATCATATCCACATGTGATTAAGCATCAGTAAAAAATACTCATTGTAGGATTTTTGTAGAGAAACATCTCACATAAATCTTGGATCTATTGGTATCAGAGAAGGTTTGACCAGTTTTGCATATCGTGAATATAATCATGGGCAAGGAAAAGAAGAAAGCATGGATTCATGATATAGAAGAAATCAACCAGACCATTCAAGAAAAGAATGATGAATTAAGGAGGTTTATTCAAGAATATGAAGAATAAAAGAGAAAAATACGACTGCAGCTACAAGATATGGAGGAGCAAGATGGGGAATGCTTTTGTACAGGATGAGTAGAAATTCCCTCCAAGACCAGACAAACTTGTGGCCATGGCAGGTATATTAGTTATGGTTCATGTTATGAAAATACTGATACTTGCACATATTGTTAGATAACAGAGGATGCTCTCTAGACACTAGGGAACCAAGGTGGTTTCATAGAAGCCTCATCTACAACTTCATCCAACTAGGAGGAGAAGTTGGAAAAACTTAAGGAAGAAGACCAAGTGTCACAAACAGGAATGGAGGTAAAGAATTATCCATGTTTAATTCCTTCCCTTATTAATGATGATGCCTCTTTTGGATTTTTTGAATGGCACACCAAGGGAATTGGCTTGAAGTTGCTGATAAAGATGGGGTATAAAGGAGGAGGTATTGGTATTGATTTCCAAGGCATCATTCAACCACTGGAGGTTGAAGGAAGACCCCAATATGTAGGATTGGGGTATGGTGAAAGAGAATGTTCAAAAGAAGCAGAAGCAGAGGATTCTTCAAGAAAAGAGTTGAGATCATCACCAACAACATCTAAGAAAAATGATGGAACATCACTTTCTAAAAGTGACAGATCCAACATGAGACTTCGGAGGAAATAAAAGTCTCCTCAACAAGATTGGAACAACAAGAGTATTGAAAAGTGATGGAAGAGAAAATATCCTTATAGTGAAGGTGGGAAGGACATGAAGTCACACAACTATTGCACTCATTGCAAAATGAGTGGTCATTGGAGAAGGAAATGTTGGAATCTTCACCCTAAGATTCGTGGTACACAAAGCAAGAAGCTCGTACTAGAGTCTATGCAGTTGGAGGCTAGATCCTCCTTAGTTGAACAAAAATGGAAAAATAAATAAAAGTGCCCATAATTTGACAAAAATAACACCAATACAAAGAACTAAGAGAGATATTTCCAGCGATTCAAATGACTCATCAAACAGACCTTGGATGCAAAATTTATGGCCATCTGAAATTTTAAGCAAACAAGTGAATCTGGCAAAGTTCGTACAGTAATGATGTCAGAATGACATCAACATATTGAGTTGGCAAGTGTAGAGGATAAAATGTGTCCTTATGAAGTCAGTAGGGTGATGTGGCATCCTGAGAGACTACCATGTGTCACTCATTTTTGGGTGATTTAGCACTTAGTTGGACCAACCATATATGGCCACATGTCGTGATGACATCAACATGACATCAACATGTTGATGTGGGAGCGGCGTGGAAGGTCATACATTGACATGGCACCAACGTAGGATGATGATGTGGCAATAGAGTGGTGATGATGTGGTAGTACGAAGGATAACGTGACAGTGACATGTATGTTGACTGGGTCAATCAGGTGGCGACCATATACTGACGTGGGATGTTGACTAGGTGCCACGTGGGCCAGAACCAAAATTTTCCCAATGAGGGCTAGGTATGAAAAAATAAAAACAAAAGCTTACCTCCCGACATCGGACTCGACTAATGGCCAACCAACCAACGGTCAAGTTAAAACATGGGTTGAATGACCGATGCCAAATCCAGTGATCGGATCGAATGAATGCCAAAACTTGAGGAAATCAACCAAATTTCGATGACATTTCAAATTGGTAGTTCCAACAAAAAAACCATTGAATGCTAATATGTAGGTCAGCTGGATTTGAACCCACGACCACCCAACAAATTTCCCAACGAATTTACCAGTATGCCACGTGGGCCTGTTGGGATATCTGCCCAATAGGTTTTAATCAAACCTGCAATTTGACAACCAACAGGAAAAGGAGGTCATCGCGTGCCCTGACGAGGACAAGAGGTTCGAGACAACTAGTGATTAATGATAGAAATATGGCCCTATGTGGCACATATTTCGAGGTAGGGAGCCTAGGAGGAGTCCATAAGTTACAATGACGGAATTTGATGACATCATAGTCATTTTTGCATGATTTTTCAAGATGGATTCAATGGCTTAGTTTGTTTTGTGATCCGAGTAATCAAATTTGAGGGCTATGGCCAAACCCATGTCTTCTTGGTACATTTTTCAAGGTAGATTTGCACCTTTCAGAATAGCGCCAAGTCTACAGTTAAAAGTTGCAAAATGATGAGATAGATATGTTGGTGCTATGTTCGTTGATATTTGAGAAGTTGGTTGAACACTTTGGTACAAAAACCAATGTAAGTTTTATGCATTTATGGTTTTTACCTCTTTGGAAATTGCAAGAGGGTGAATGTATTTTGCAGATTTTGGTGATATTTGAGTGCTATAGCAGGGTAGCATGATATGAATTATTGCAGGAAATTCATTGTTTGAGCCTTGCATGCAAACTGATACGGTGCAGTAAGAGGCCATTTTGACACTTCAACAAAAATTAGTCATGTTTACAGTCAAAAGTCTCAGAATTGTGAGATGAGTGTGATGATGATGGCATTTGACTTCTTTAATATGTTGCACATGTTTGTAATGGGGGGTTTAAAAATCATAGATTTTACCACTAGTACACATTTGGGGTTTTTTTCCTTAATGGTAATGGTGCCTTAAAATTTGATGTAATTTCCATTTGACTTGAAAATGGAAGTTTCCATGAAACATTGCAAAGGCTTTGTAGCCACACGATGAGAGTGAGAGGCATTTGTTTTTCCTAAGCCTTGTTGGCAACATTATAACGGGTCTTGTAGACACTATTGATTGAGGGGAATTATCTTGTCTAAGGCATGTCTTGGAAAAAATATAATGGGTCTGATAGCCACTACTGAGTGAGAGAAATTTCTTTTCCTAGGCCTATTTTGACAACATTGTAATGTGTATTATAGCCACTATTGAGTCAGAGACATGATTTTTCCTAAGGCTTGTCATGACAATCATTGTACACTTGTCCATGAGTTTTCTATAAACTCTTAGAAAGTATAGTATTGCTTTGAAAATCTGTAATACATATATTGTCAACTACATACTTTCATTGATGTAAGTGTTGGCATCAAGATCCTCATTCTGAAGTACAAAGGTGAAGAAGAAGAAGGGTGCATCCTTTCAGAGACATTTGTTATGAAGATCAAGGAATCAACTACAGATTCACAATGATGCAAGTGTAGGCATTGACATACTCATTATGAGGTATGGAGATGAAGGCGAAGAAGGGTGCGGCATGTTAGAGACATGTGTTATGCATATTGAGAAGTGGGGAAGTGCATCGTGGAGTGTAAGACTCTCCTAGAATATGGTTGCGGGGATTTAAGTCACATTTTTTCTCTATACTTTTGGAGTACCAAAAGTGATTTTTGTGGGGAGGTATGCTCCAGGAGGATCTCCACACAAGGATTCATTACTTTTCACACCATGGAGAAGATCATTAAAATGATGATTCATGATAGGTGAAAAAGTTTAAAAGGAATGTTTAATGCTTCATATTGTAAAAATGATTAATATTTTTTTAGTATAATGTGCTAATGTATTTCTCATTTAATTTGTAAATTGGAAATTAAAATTAAGTGTGAGAATACACCTCACAAATTAGTTTCCTAGTTTTAAGGGGAAATTAGTTTTGTGTGAGAATCCACCTCACAAATTAGTTTCCTAATTTTAAGAGGAAGTTGGGAGTCTCGTGAGTT
>ML789018.1:45042-74061 GCA_009831015.1 Picea engelmannii
GACAGGAAAATAGCTTCAATTAGACCCTTTTCCAAGTCAACTTCAACATAGATTCTAGAAAAAACATACATACTGGATTTGGGTTCATACTTATCAATGTACTCACCAAGGGAATTTCTAATGCTTATGAGAGAATCACCCACCAATAATGAAGGGGAAAATGAGGTAAGTGAACTTAGATAGGTATGTATAAGGGATGTCTACCTCTAGATAAAAATATGGTGTTCACTTATTGAGATACATACCCCGAGAGCCAAAGAAGTACATACCACTTCTACAGATTGATCTCTATCTTCCTTAAGTCAAAATAAAAATGCATAGTACCCTCTACCACATAAGAAAAAGTTAATTTTTCCTGTGATGAGAACCTATTATTTTCTTTGCACCTAATTCTCCATTGAACATGGGGAGGGCCATAAACATATAAATTTTCTAATTATCCCTCTTTCATCAAAAGTCAAAGCCTTATGCCTAGGAGAAACAATAGGAAGGTGAAGCTCAAGTAATTGGTCAATTTTCTTCACAAAATGAGAATGATTTGGTTTTGCAGTAGATTTTCCCAAATAGGAAACCAACTACTTGAAGGAAATTGCTTTAGAATCAAAGTTGGGAGGATAAAGGAGGATTCCCTTGTGGTTAGCAATCTTGATGGCCCTAAGGGAACATGTAGGAGGCAACAATGTGGATCTCTATTTTATACTTGTTTTTGTAATTTAAGCTACTCATATATTCATATTGTATAAAACATATTTACAACCATAATTGTCAAAGCTCCGCCAAAATGAAACCATATATCTGATATATGTTCTTGACGAAGTTATAATGTCATAGATAGTCCTATCATCAACAAATTGTTTCAAAAGATATCTAAAAACTAGATAAGAATAAATATTATGCACCAACGATAACATAAAATCCATAGAAAACTAAATTTACTAAGACTAGGGTGGCCAACACCTAGGAGTGATTGCTTCATCTCCTTATATACATGCTCATGTTCATCAATGTTGATCAGGTTTTCACTCATGCCATGAGAGGTTGAGGTTCCTATCACATATATTAGATCATCATTATCGTTTGAATCATAATCTTGCACCTTGAAGCTAATTTCAAAGGCCACTCTACAAAATATTGTGAGCTTGGCTTCAAGTATTTGAATTATATCCAAGGTATCCACTTACACATCCTCTTTGTCATCCATTGATAGGGCCACTAGTGTTTTAATGAGCCAATAGAACTCCATCACCCAAAATACTTTGGTGTCCTGGGATTCAGTATACCCCTCATATCTTCAATCCAATCCTATAACTCTTGTTTTATCATCTTCTTAGGGGTCTCCTTGATTTGTAGTCTCTCTTTGCGAGCCAAATTTCCCATCCTTGGTTTTACTTTCAGTGGAATATGCTTTTCATAGATTAGCTTGGCCTACTGGGAACCTCTCTCAGCACCTGTGCCCCAAGTTCTTTGTGAGTCCCTCCTTTGAACTATATTTTTTTGAGATTGTTCCTTTCTCGCTTGACTACGACATATCAAAGGCATTTTCATCAATCATTACAATAACCACATTGATGGAGGAGGGATTTTTTAGAGCACCTACAACCCTACAACCCCACAACCAAAACATTGAGTCCCTAGAAATCCACAAGGGAAGGACCACCGCTAGGAGGGTAAAAAATGTCCATGGGATATTGAAAGCACTTATAAACAATAGGGGATGGACCCATCTATAATATGAAACTCTTTAAACAAAAATTGAAAATTTCAGATCAACTACCACTACCACATGAAGATAACCCTTAAAACAACAATCCCATTGACTTGACACCAAAATTCCTACCCCTAGGAATAAACCATTCAAGAGAGGAAAGTCTAATACAAAGCCTGGGGAAAAATGCAAATAACAGAAAAAAACTAAGCCAAAATGTAGAGCCATAATTCCTAGAAATACCTCAAGATCATCAGTGTTTAGGCTAAGTGGTCTCATTCTGAAGAAGCTCCATGGAGAGCCCCTTTCTAACCAACCCCTTGCGACTCTACCATGCTCGAAAGGAGTTCCACCTTCCACCAGACAATAAGCCCCTCTACCTCGATGCCCCAACACTCTTGCTTGAGAAAAATAGACTGTAGGGGAGAACTAAAGGAGAGACCATGGGAGGCCTCTCCCGCATAGAGAGGCTTGAAAATTCTGGATAGAAAAAAAAAAACCAAGATTTACCCACATAGATAACAGACTCCTCAGTGGAACCAAAGATAAATTCACTCAAAGAATTGATGCCCCTATCATCCTTCCTTTGGTTATAACAATCATCTCTTCTTGAACCATGATCATCCACTCAACCTGATCATCCACCACCTTGATGATTTTGGTTGGTGTGCGTTCCATTCATGTCATGTGATAAACTTGAATTTGATTGCCATTACTTTGCGGCATCATCCTTCCATCATGTTCATACCTTCAATATGCCCTGGTTTAAAGCCCTTCCATCATCATTGCGAGGGGGTAGATGATGGTGTACCACCTTCTACCATCTCTCCATGCAACCCATTAACTACAACCATCATCTGAGGTCGTATTCTCTTGAAGTTAAATGAATTAGCAACTCGACTCACCACGTATGAGGCCTAAGCCTCCTATAACACCCCATCCTTAAAAAAAATTATGTTTTAATTTAATTTAATTTATTAACATCACAAATTTTCATTTCACATAATACATTTCAAGAATTATTTATAATCTTAACAATTTTTTTACATTTTTCTTATTATTGATCTAAATGAGGAAGAGATAATGTATCAAAAATGTTAGAATAGGATAAAAATGTTAAAATAGGATAATTGATTAACATAAGTTTTTGCTACGTTATTATATAAAACATGGTACTAAACCTTAAAAGAGGATGAGTGTTGATTAACATGTATGCCTTTAGCATGAACTTACATATAATTGGACCCATAGCTCGCTGCTTCAATAGGTCATACTTCTCTACACCAAGCTCAAATAAAAAATTAAGTTTACCTAGAGGTGCACTCTGGGTCAGCTCTTAGAATTTGAGATTGTGATTTCCATTGTAAATTGTTAAATTTATATTTTTAAGCTTTTTATTAAAGTAGGTTTTCGAAAAAATATTATTTTATTAAATTTTGATCAATATTTTAATTTACTATTATTTTTAAGAATTTAAGTTTTTAATAAATTTCAGAAAGTTAATGTTTTTTTAAACTATTTTTTTTAATAAAATACACAAATTTTTAATATTTTTAATATTTAAAAGTTTTCCAGTTTTTATGACTTTAAATAAATCACTTTAAAATAAAAAGTATTAATGTTTAAAATGGAAAATATAGATTGTTTTAATCAACACAAAAATAAATGTTTTTTTTTTAATTAATTTTTTTTAATAAAAAAATAAAAAAATTTAAAAGTTTTCAAGTTTTTACGACTTTAAATAGATCACTCTAAAATAAAAAAATATTAAGGTTTAAAATGACAATCTTATTGCTATTTACTTTAATGAGATTTTTAATGATTATATTCATAAATATATTGCCTTGAGACTTCCAAGGTTTCAATATTAGGTAATATCTCTACATCTATAGGGATGAGGAATTGTAAACCATACCGTCGAAACTCTTTTAGAGTATTATAATTTGAAAAGTGTTAAATAATCAATATTATTTTAAAGTAATGGGAATTAATAAATTAATAAATTGAATGAAATTAGGTTTTTAAACAAATAAATAAAGTGGTAGAGTATATTCAATAGTTCACAAGTTATATATATTAATAGTTTATAAATTAAGATTGAAATATCCAAAAATATATCGAAGCAGTGTTTGATAATTATAAATGAGAAAGTGTTAAAAGAATATATATATTTTTAAATTATGGAAATTAATAATTTATTAAATTAGTTCAAGTTAGGTTTGTGAACAAATCAATCTTTAGAGTATATCTAAAAATTCACAAGTTAGATATATCAATAGTTTAGGATTTAGGACTAAAATATTAAAAAATATATTAATGAAAAATGTGTCATTTATAAAGACAACTACCCTTTAATACTTTACAAGTTAGATATATCAATAACTTATGACATAAAACTAAAACATCTAAAAATATACCAATAAAAAGTATCCTTCTTATAAACACAACTACCCTCCTACCTTAATAAAAGTGTCCCACCTATAAAAACAACTACCCTCCTAACCTTAATAGGATGAACCACAAATCTTATTTAAAATTAAACTCAAATAATAATAAAAAACAAATACATCTACCGTTGAAATTACACTTTTAATACATTATTTAAATGTTTTTATCAAACATGCACCTAAGAATATATGAAAAGGTTAAGTGATACATAGCTATTATAAAGGAGGTACCTTCTCAAATGTTGGATAAGTGATACATAACTATTATAAAGGAGGTACCTTCTCAAATGTTGCGATGTTAATGACTTTGAGTATGAGGTTGTTTGTCTAGTATGGATGAGATTGACCATATTGAAATATATGCATTATTTTTATAGATGGGGTTGTTTGTCTCGTATGGATTATGGATAATATAAGAATAATGTTTAATTTAACGTTTTCTCTTTTTTAAATAACAATAATATAATATAATTCTTTTTTCTTTAAAATAATAATAATAATATATACAATGTTACAATAGTAAATTAAATTGGAAAAAATATATATTTTTATCAATATTTATTTTTTCTATAATTTTTTTTTAATATTTATAAATTTTCAACTATGAAAATTGTTTTTATAAAAAGAGACACTAAAAAAATTTACACTTCAAACTTAAATTACATTATATATAATACATATGACACAAGTCTCAAAACATCTTCTTTCACTTCAATATCATTATCTTTCTCAATATATATTTTTATCAATATTTATTTTTTCTATAATTTTTTTTTTAATATTTATAAATTTTCAACTATGAAAATTGTTTTTATAAAAAGAGACACTAAAAAAATTTACACTTCAAACTTAAATTACATTATATATAATACATATGACACAAGTGTCAAAACATCTTCTTTCACTTCAGTATCATTATCTTTCTCAACCATTTAAATGAGTTAATTATTTTTTCATTTCAAGTATATTGTTATAAACGTGACACATTTATCTAATGTCATGTTTTATCATTTATTAATATTATAAAGGTGACACATTTACCTAATGGTATTTAATGTTTGTCATTTATTAATGTTAAAAACTTGACATGCTTACTTAATCTCATTTAATGTTTATCATTTTCTAATGTTACCTAAGTTGTAGATGTATTTTATTATTCTCATTGGAATAATGGAAACTCAATTTTTTTTTTTTGAATTTTTCCTCCAAATTTTGTAAGAATTTTGCTTTTAGAGATTTTTTTTTTCATTTAAGATTACCTAGATTGTTGTAATTTTGAAAACAAAAAATAGTAGATGGAAGTCCAAATTTACCTTACCCCCCAAAAAATAATCCCCTAAAAAACAAACTCACTGAAAATGTTGAGTTTGCAAACTTATTCACTCAATCTTTTAGAATATAATAAGAGTTGCACATCAAATATGGGATAAGTTAATAAGTGGCAAACTCAACCCTTTTAAAATATAAATTCTTACAACATCATATGTCTATGTCAAAAAATATAATACTTATAACAAATGATAATGATAATGTCATATGTTAACCTAATATAGATATAGATAGGAAGATAAATAAAAAACTTCTCTCTAATATATCAAATTTATTCTTAAAAAAAACCAATACTTATAATAAATGATAATAAAAATAATATACTACTTGTAAATACAAATGAAAAAACAATATCTCTATATACACCAAATCTAAACTAAACATCTCTCATCTCATTTTATTTTATTTTATTTTATATATATATATATATATATATATATATATATATAATAATAATAATAATAAAAACTATATTTTTGCATATTAAATGTTTGCATAAGTTTTTAGTTTTACCTTTTAAATATCCAATATTAACATGGATTTAGACTTATTCATATTGTAATGACTGCACTATTCGAGTTAGTATTGAATTATGATGATACAATAAGATATATTGTAATTAAATATTTAATATAACATTATTTTTTAATAATCATAAATTTATAATAAATATTTAAATATATACAAATAAATAAAAAATATAAATATAATTATTTTAGAAGTTAAAAAATATGGGATGAATATGAATTTATGTATATTTGATGATGGTGATGATGGTTAAAATCTATTGAAATCAATAAGAAAGATAAGAGATAACTTGAACTTCTTGAAATTGTTATTTAGATACAATTTTTTTTAGAAAAAGCATTCCAAAATCACTATAGTTTTGATGTGATACACACACACACATATATATATAATAATATATAATAATAATAAGTGATTTGACTAGTAAAGTCTACGGATGTATACATACCCTACCCTCCTCTGGATTTGAACTTGTGAACTCTTAAGAAGAAACACATGTTCTTAACCATTAGACCCACTCAATTTTTTTTCAATTTAATTTATTAATATTACAAATTTATATCATTCACTACTATTAATACAATAATAAAAAATTATTTATAGTCTTAAAGATAGTTTTACAATCCTAGTGGGTTTAATAGTTAAGAACACGTGTTTCCTTCTTAGAGGTGGAGGTCGGTTAAGAACATATGTTTCCTTCTTAGAGGTGGAGGTTCAAATCCATAAGGTACTTCTGTAAACTTAGTACTCAAATCGTTACTTGAAAGAAATCCATTATCTTGTCCCACAAACAAGAAAATCTCATACACCAATTTGATATCTAACTTAACCTTAACTTTAAAAACATATTTATTTGATTATTAATTTAAATAAAAGAAAAAAATAAAATAAAAAACATTTCACTATATTATTAAAATACTAAAACTTAAAATATGATGAATATCTATTAACATGTTTATCACAAACTTATCTAGCTCTTCTTCAATAGATCGTGCTTCTCTACACCAAGCTCCAATAAAAATTAAATCTATCTACAATGCCACTTGGCTATCTATTAGAATGATAATAGCTCCAATAAAAATGAAATCTACCTACAATGCCACTTGGTTATTTATTAGAATTTGACAATGTTACTTGAATGGTTGAAGTTATACTTTTTAATTTTTTATTAAAATATAGTTGATATAAAAATTAATATTTTTAAAATTTTGATTAAAATTTTAGTTTATTATTTTTTTCATAAATTTAATATTTTAATAAATTTTAAAAATATTAATGTTAATTTTAATAAAAATGGATTTTCTTAATTAAATACAAAATTATTATTATTAATGATGATGATGATTAATGTTCACTAAAACTGAATTAATTTATATAAATGATTATTTGTTATTTTTTAAAATTTTATTTTTAACTCAAAAGACATTGTTATTAATTTAATTTAATAATAATAATTTTATAATTTAATACAAAATTATTATTATTATTATTATTATTAATTATTCCTATTATAATTTAATAAAAAAATATTATTATTATTATTAACTATCTTTTTTAATAAATTTGTGAAGTTCTTAAATTTTTTTAAACAAACAACTAAAAAAGAAAATATTAAACAAAAAAATATCAATTTTAATGAAGAAGGGTTTTCTTAATAAATACAAAACTATTATTACTATTTTAATTGTCCTTTTTAATAAAAGCATCAAGTTTTAAGTAAACAACTAAAACAGAAAGTATTAAACAAATAAAAAGGAAAAAGAAAGTGTTAATGCTTAAAATTGTAATGTTATCGCTATTTACTATAATGAAATATTTTAATAATTATGTTCATAAACATATACATATATCCTTGAGATTTGTAAGGTTTTAATATTAAGTAATATATCTAAAGAAATATTAATATTTAAAATTATGAAGATAAGAAAAATTGCAAGGATAAGTTAGAAGATGGTGTAGAAAATGCATATTGTCTTGAATATGATTGATATAGTTATTATTCTTCTTTAAGTCAATGATATTGTTTTTTTTTTCAATAAAGGAAAAAAGCTTATATTAGTAAATATAAAATTTCTAAATTAAATTTAGATATATATGGTAAGGACTTGTTATGATTTTGTTAAGCAACTAAAGATCCTTAATAATTGTTGCTCTAGTACAAGCATGACTATGAACACTAACAAAACAAAGGTTATGATAATTAAATCCAAAAAGATCACTTACAATACTTTCATATACTTCAACAATCAAAATTGATATTCATCACAAGCTCAATTGGAACTACAGCATTGAGAAAAAGATAAATGGATGGTGGAAATCTTATTATACACTTGAAAACAATTGCAAATTAGTAGACTTTTGGCCATGAGATAAGGAAAAACTCCTCTTTGATACTCTCAATACTCTTGTTATCTTATATGGATGAGAAGTTTGGAGATGCAACATATTTAGAGAATCTCGGAGAAAGATAGAGAAAATCCAAAATAATTTTATAACTTATAATCTCAAGATTAAAGGCAATAAATCCTATCCGATCCTCCTCATAGAAGTGAACCTTCCCCCTTTAAAAGAATGACTATGGTTAGGGAATTAATGTACAAGAATAAGATAAATAACATGGATGACAAGATGCTCCCCAAAGTTTCTTCGAAATCCAACCAAAGCCACCAACAACTTAAGTGGAGATGGCATAAAGATGTCATGTCTTAGCTAAATCATTGGAAAATACAATAATAAATCATTTTGCAGAATACCGATAATATTAAAAATATTATTACATCTAAATTTAAAGAGAATCTATAGTGCAATAAAGAATTATAGAACAAACGAAAATTAAGATACTACAAGGAGGTCATTGACCCTAATCTAGAAGATCAAAAGTATCTATTGGTTTTGACTAGTGTGAAGAAGAAAATCAACATTGCTAAAATAAGAACAAACTCTCATGAACTGCATAGTGAGATTGAGCATTGAACAATTCCGAAAACATCATGGGACAAAATAATGTGTCATCTTTTTGACACTAAGAGGGTTGAATATAAAAAACACTTTCTCTTAGAGTGCCTTGCTTATACCCAAATTAGATCACAATTCCAAAATATTTTCCACAATATCGACCTCTTTAACTTTCTAAGTCATCAAAACTATAGTGATATTGGAATTCTTATCCTAATTCCTTTCAAGAACAAAAACAAAATTCTAAAGAAATCCAGGTAATCTCTTACCTTTCATAAGGTTGATAGACTAGTTTTGGTTTCAGCGGACATTAATCATCATTGTCGTCACTATAATGATATTTTTTAATAATTATGTTCATAAATATATAGTCTTGATATTTCAAAGGTTTCAATATTGGATAATATATCTACATCTACATGGATGAGGAATCATACACCACACTATTAATATTTTAGAGTATTATAATTCAGAAAATGTTGAAGAATATATATATATATATATATATATATATATATATATATATATATATATATATATATATATATGAGTCACGAAAATCGATAACTTGTTAAATTGATTTGGACTATAATTGGTAACAAACTAATCTACTCCGAGTATAATCCAAGAGTATATTCAACATTATGCTAGCTATATTTACCAATAACATATAACTTAACAAAGATCGAGACATCTAAAAACACAATGATCCCACTCATAAAAAAAACCATTTTACCTTTGTCACAATAAACTAAATATCTTATAAAAAAAATTAAACTTAATAAAAGACAAACACTTACCATAAATATGTACATTTCAAAATTACAATTTTAATACATTAATTCAATGTTTTATGTAATCTGGACTTAATACATTAATTAAATGTTTTATCCGACATGGAACTAAGAATATATAAAAATAAGCTAAATATCTTGTAAAAAAATTTAAAATTAAAAAAACAAACACTTACCATAAATATGTACATTTCAAAATTACATTTTTAATACATTAATTGAATGTTTTTATCTAATATGGACTTAATACATTAATTAAATGTTTTGAATATATGAAAAGGTTAAATGAGACATGACTATTATAAAAGAGGTTCCTTCTCAAATGTTGCGATGTTAATGGTTTTGAGTATCACTGTGTGTCGTGGATTTAGAGATTCACCATATTGAAATGTAAGCGTCTTTTAATTTTTATAGATAAGGTTCTTTGTCTCATATGGATAATATGAAAGAATAATGTTTAATTTAAAGTTTTCTATTTCTTTACCATAAGGTTGAATTGTATCGTATTGATTACAATAATATGGAAGTATGTTGTGGGATGATAGCTAGAGGATGTTGTGGAAAACATTCTTAAAGGTTGGAAAACAAGTGCTAGATAGTGAGCTATGAGATAGATAAGACATGGTAGGAGCATAAACCAATAGAAATATAGTTGAAGTACCATTCCATGGGAGGGATTATTTTGGCTCTTCAAGATTTTCATGGCATTTTAATATTAGACTTTTTCTTGTCGTAAAATTTCAAATCTTGTAAGTCTGCTTCATTATTATATATATACTCGAACTAACATTATCTTCCTTTTCTTTCTCTTTAGCTACCTTTATTTCTATATTCTTCTTTTTTACCATAAAATTTTTAAGGGTTGCACCATTTTTTCCATATCCACAATGTTTTTATTCTCTTTTTATTTCCATTATTTAAACAAGGAAAGTTGCGTAGCAACAAGTCCCTGCCTAGAAGGTAGAGGAGCTTGTTGTTTGGCTTTGATGTAACAGGGAAAGATCGCCATCTATCATTTGACCAACTTTTCATGCTTTCTAGAAATGAGACGTAGAGAATTTATAATGGATATGAATTGCACCATCAGTGAGATTTTCATTGTAAAAAAAAATACAATTCACATGAAAATGTAGATTAGCCGAAGTGTCATTATGAGATTAATTCACTTTATTCTTTCAACATTTAGAGAGAAATCACGTCAGCTAGAAAATAGATTATGTTATTGCTACATGTTGGTTATTCGCTCCAAATAACATTGCAATTGTTAAACTTTTTACTGAATCTGTATTTGTTTCTTTAATAGTTGTGAATTTGTATTTGTTTCACTTAGTAATATAAATATGGTTTTTTATTTTTTTATTCACTATTTTTAGGGTCATCATTATTCATGAAGTTGAGTGTGTATAGATGATTGACTTTGCAAGATAAAAAAAACTACTATGGCCCCATTCAAATCGATGAAGCAAATAGAAAATTAGTACTGCTATGGCCCCATTCAAATCAATGAAGAAAATAGAAAATTAGTGAGATTAGTGTTTGCTAGCTTTACTCCATTCAAATCATTCAAGAAAATATAAGATTCATGAGATTAGTGTTCAGTAGTTTGGATCTATGACCCCATTCAAATCAATTAAGCAAATAGAAAATTAGTGATATTAGTGTTTGCTAGCTTTACTCCATTCAAATCATTCAAGAAAATATAAGATTCATGAGATTAGTGTTCAGTAGTTTGGAAAGCAGACTCTCCTTCTATTAAAAAGAAAGAGGGCGTTCTATTAGTCTCCGACCACGAGCTAATAATAAGAATTATGTTCCTTTTTCCAATTCTGAATGCATTTTTCCCTTTTGAATTAAGTGTTATCCTCTAGTCTAATGGTTTCCTTGGAATCAATGTGCTCAAGCCAACTCTCGCTAACGCTCTTAACTCGACTGACTTTACCTTTAGCTTTTAGAGTATATTTATGTATTCAGGATTTCCTTAAGATTGACTCGACTAGTAATAAGTAAAGTCTACTTCTGCGGGTTAATAACCACCATAAAAATAATCGATCAAGATAAACTAAAATTGAGGCATTGCGCTGCATGAGATCCACTCTCTATCCACATCATTTTCCCTTCCTTATCGCCTGTTTGTGTGAACAATATGCAAATGGATTGTTGGATCTAACTTTACGTTTGGATTTTCAATACATTGAAAGAAAAAATCATCCAGCTGGAAGAAAGTAGACTTGTTACTTTCCACGCATAGCCCTCCATCCATAGTCTAGACATGTGCGTAATGTATTTCCACCTGTTCACTAATTGATATCTCTATACAACAGTTGTCTAACATGCAAGTTGTCCTTGAAGAGAGGTTTCCGAGCGAGGTTTGTGCAAGCCATGACAAAATGTAGCAGACAACGCCTATTCATCAAAAAATTCCATCAGTTTATTCAGTAGCATAAGCACCCTAGGTGTAATATACCTCAAAAAATGACATGGAAAAAAAATAAAATTGTGGGGTGCCAAGCTCATCTACTCTTCTACCATAAGGTGACAATCTTATACCATATTAAATTAAAACTTGAAATGAGGAAACCTCTTAAAAGTCCTACCAGTTTTTCTTCAACACATATTTAGACTATATTTATTTATATAGTGGTTCTATATACATATACCTAGAACTTATAGTCCTAAGTCCCCCTTGACACAAAAATCCTTGTTCTGGCGCGTAAGCCTGTATCCTTTGTTGTAAAAAGGAGATATCCACTAAAGGGAATATTTGATGGGAGTTATATCCAAAACCATAGATCGTACATGGCTTAATACGAATCAATAACGTCATAGGTCATTAATTGGATTCTCCTCGTAAACTCTTCGTGGTTACATTTCTTCTAAACACTAAGATTAACATAGTTTTGGGTAAGGGATTCTCGTGTGCCAATATTATTCGACTGAGTCTTAACTAAGTACAATAGTAGTCTAACTGAGACGAACAATTAACCCGCAACTATACTCAATTAGTCGCTCCTTGAAAGAGACAACCATTAAATGTGAAATTTGGTTATTAAGGGCAAGGGATGTGCTTGTCAGAGGAGTTAAGACTCTGCTCCTATAATCAATGGAAGTCCTGTATAAGCGGTTACGGTGACCTTCCTACCTATAATTCCTCTAATCTTGTCTTGCCAAGTTTACCCTAGCACATGGCCCGACCAATTCCGTACTTCGACATTTATTTTGGTAGGTCATCCTCAACTTAGGGTTAGGCGAGCTCCTTCCTCATCATTGTGACTCTTTGAAAATCAGCTCTATGTGTTGTTCCTTCGGTATGGGGAAACTATCATTCTGGAGGCCACTTGCCCAGTAATCCGATCGACATGATCCATCTTACTGGTAAGTTCCTATTTCTATGAAGGTCCTTTTCATTCTATAGATCTTGCCACAGAGTGTATTTACATTTCCCTTAACATTAATTCTTGATATCTTTCGGGGTTAATCTTATTCTGGAATTGGTCTGGGTTATTAGTGCATTTCTATTTTTGGTCTCCTCGTTTCAACTTTCCTAGAGGCTTACTAGTGTAAACCCCTAGTAAATCTCAAGTTAGGGTTACAGAATGCCCAAAAGTCATTCTCCTTCACTCTCCCTCCCGATAGTGTACAACAAGACCTGATTTGGGCACGGGTGAGGTTTCGTAAGGTTTGCTGGTACATTTTGTCGTAACACATCTTTCTTCCTTACTTTAGAGGGGTGTGTAACATCCCGCTCTAGCGCACTGAGACAACTTATTATTTGAGGACACTTGCTTGCAAGTGATCTGGACCTTTCTGATGTTAAAACATTTATACTTGATTATGATGCATTATGATAAACAACATGATGTTTTACTATTTGATGTAGACAGGTGCTATTGACTCAGTTTTATTGAGTGTGCAGGGTTTTGGGCCTTGATGATGCAGAGGCATCGGTGGAACCCCTTGGAATCTAGATTGAGTCAGGGAGTGTGCTAATTGGGTTGATTTATTTACTGTGATATTTCATTGATTTGATGATTTGATGATTGACATGTTCTGACACGATTGTTGATGATGCAGGCTGACGATAGCTTGCCGACCTGACTCACATATGGAGTAAAGGGGCCACACACATGATTTCCAGAGAGGTTGAGGGAGAGGTGTGGAAAACAACCCTGCCACAGCCTACTAACACTCCCACCGTGGCTCGAACTGTAGGTTAACGATTACCTAGTTCGAGAGGATCCACGATGTCGTGAGGGTAGACTGCGACAGTCACTCACGATGATTCTAAGGGGCGCGTAATAAGGAGGGGGGCTTATTCCTTAGAGCCCTTAGTCTCCCACAAGTTCACCTGGATGAGTGTTGACTCCAGGGGTTATAGATGTCTACCAATCAATCAAGTTGGCGAGTGGCACCCTTGGAGCACGTGGTGCATCCTGAAGGGCACGTCGCACAAAAGAAACACAAGAAGCGAGTGGCACCCTTGGAGCACGTGGTGCATCTTGAATGGCACGTCACGCAAAGGAAACGAACAAGGCGAGTGGCACCCTTGGAGCACGTGGTGCGTCCTGAAGGGAACGTCGCATTGATGTGGATGAAGGAAACAAACCTAAAGAGCCCTAAGACAATAACGCCTTAAGAAATCCTTAAACAACTTCCCTAACCCAGTGTCGCCCAGTTCATAATCCAAGTACTAAATCTAAAAATTTTAGGGTAAAATTTTAGTCTAACCTTAAGAACAGACCCTGGAATAAAAATAACAAATTAAACAAAAACCCACCTAAGTAATAGTTGGGTCTTCATAAAATTCTTGGGGCGATGACGAGGGTAAGATTTAAAGTAAATCTAATAGTTTTAAAATTTTACAAAGAAGAAATTAATTCCTAACTTGTCGAAGAATGATGTTGGCTACTGCTCCTCGACGAACAACCACTCTCACCAGGACCTTCTTCGACTCAGGCCCGAAGAGCTGCAATGCTCCTCCGATCCCGTATCGGGACCTTTAGTCACCCATAGGATACTCTTTGATCTCCCGGCAGTTGCCTCGGGAAATCGGGTTTTGTGATATCGCGAACCCTATGTGCACATCTCGTGCAACTCCAAACTCTGAACCCCGAATGCCGATGGTCAACGGTCAATTCCTGACCTGTCGGGGATTTCCCTATCGGGAAATCGCTGCTTGCAATGTCGATAATTTGACCTTCCAAACCCCAAACTCCGAGGTGCCGATCCTCCGATACAATGCCACCTGGACTCCCCTTAATTCTGGTGGTCCCACACTGCCACATCACCGTCGGGATTTCGCGGATTGCAAATCCACGATGCAAGTTTTCCTTGGTGTCAAAAACCCCGAATGTCGAACCCCGACCTTCCGGGATCACGTGCCACCTTGCCTGTGGAGATCAACGGCTCTGAATAACTCGAGAAATCGCGACTCACGATTTCAATGATTCTGCGCCACACCCCGTTAATCGTCGAATGCCGATATGCGATGCTCTTGATTTCCTTTCCGCGCTTCAGGACTAAACCTCGCGCAGTTTTTCCACCATCCAATGGTCAGCGGGATTTCGCCAATTCTACCTTGCTAACCCTCTCCGTCGATTCTCCATTTTGAAGATTTCTTCCGCTCCAAAGCTCTGCCCTGCTTGATTCTTCACCCCGATCGGTTCCCACAGTAACGGTAAGGAACTATCCTTCCTAAGCTTAATTTCTCCCACTCCTTCAACTGAAGGTTGGCGCTCTCCTTGTGCTTAATGTCCAATCACTCTCCAAGAGTTAGATCTTCTAGATTCTGGGCGCTTCCAGCCACAGTAATCCCTGCCTTCCTTTTCCCAGTCTAACTATTGAGACTCCAGCCTAGGCGATGCACTTCTCCTGCATGGCTCTAATAACCCAATTCACTTCTGGTTGAACAAGAATGAGAGCTTAACTGTTGAGCCTCATCAACGCACTCTACACGGATGAATTTGACTGCACTCTATGCAGGAAACTCCTGGCTCAGACAGAGAAACGATTGAAACTCATTCTCCTCTCCTTCAGACTTCCATAAATCTCTGAAACCACATGCACAGCATATTAAAAAAAAATGCATACAAAGAAACAAACATCCATGAGCATAATATTAACACAGAGACACAATACAAACCATGAAGCTGAATCAAAGACTTCCTTCTATTAATCCAATCTGTACATGGGTGCTCTTCACCAGTTCTCTACTCTGCTCTTCTCTCTTGAATGCTTGATAATGAATAATACAATGTACAAAGGAGGGTGCCTATATTCCATTTTCCCTCTCGAGAACTGAAACTATCAAATCTGCAATTAATTCCTATCTAACAACATTAATAACTAATAAATGCCTTCCTATATATAATACAATATAAGTGCGCCTCTTATGAATGCTTTCATTCAAAGGGCGGTACAACAACTTTCAAGTATTTCAAAATATGTGTGCTGGCTCTATCCAGTTATATTTTCTTTCTCCACGCGCTGGCTCGCTTGATGAGGTGTGGATGCTCCTGCATCATACTCCTCATCTCAAAAGGTTTCATGGGCTCCTTTCTATGAGCTCCTGCACAGTCTTCCCATGTTGCTGTATTGTTGCTTCTGTCTCCCAGCTGGCATCCTCCACTGGGTGATTCTTCCATTTCACCAGGTACTCAAAATATTGCTTTCGCTTGGTCTTCCTGCCTACCCTTTTATCCAGCATGCACTCCATCTGAGGCTTCTCTGCAACTGGCAGCTGCTTCTGCCATTGGATCTCCGATTGCTCTTCAGTTCCAACTCCTGCATCCTCGGCCCTATAGGGGTATAAATCCAAAATATTAAAAATCAGAGATATCTCGATGCCATCAGGCAACTCAAGCTCGTATGCATTCTCTCTGAACTTCTTCAGGACTTTACATGGCCCAATCTTTTTCATTTTGAGTTTATTATATGTTCCCCTTGGGAACCTCTCCTTTCTTAAGTGCGCCAGAACCATGTCTCCAACTTCGAACTGAAGTTGCCTCTTCCTCTGGTCGGCTCTGCGTTTGTACTCCTGATTTGTATTCTACAGTCTCTGCTTCACCTTCGCGTGAAGTTCCTCCATCGCTTCCGCGAATTCTTCAGCACGAGCGCTGCTAGTTTCAGCCTGTCCTGACTCCCTAAGCTCAAAAACTCCCCTCGGTTGTGTTCCATACAAAATCTGAAACAAAATTCTTCCTGTACTCCGATTCACCGAATCATTGTACGTGAATTCTGCCTGTGGTAAAATCTGATCCCAACTGCTGTGGTGCTCTGTCACCAAGCTTCTCAACAAATCCCCCAGACTCCTGTTCACCACCTCTGTTTGGCCATCTGTTTGTGGATGGTAAGTAGAACTAAAAGCCAAATTAGTTCCCAACTTCTTCCATAGCGTCCTCCAAAAATGACCTATGAACTTAGTATCCCGATCCGAGACTATGCTTCTCGACAATCCATGCAATCTGACAATTTCTTTGAAAAACAGATTTGCGATGTGCATCGCATCGCTGGTCTTATGACATGGTATGAAATGTGCCATTTTAGAAAAACTGTCTACCACCACAAAGAAGGAATCCACTCCCCTCTGTGTTCTCGGCAATCCCAGAACAAAATCCATGCTAATTGCCTCCCATGGTCTCTCGGTTACAAGCAATGGCTGATAAAAACCTGTGTTCTTCTTTCGGCCCTTTGCGTGTTGACATATCCTGCACCTGCCAACAAACCTTTTGATATCTGTGCGCATGACAGGCCAATAATATGATTCTCTCAACTTGGTGAATGTTTTTTCATGTCCAAAATGACCTGCTAGTCCTCCGCTGTGTTTTTCCTTTACCAAATTCTCCCTCATGGAGCAATCTGGAATGCATAGTTGATTGCCGTTAAATAGCAATCCTTCCTGGATCATGTAGTCAATCCACAGAGTACGAACCCTAAGAACTGGATTCTCAGCTGCCTCGTATGCTTCTCTGAAATCCGCATCACCTGCATACATATCTTTCATATTTTCAAAACCCAAAGTTTTGACTCTGAACTCCTGTAACAACAAACATTTCCTTCTTAAAGCATTAGCCACTTTGTTAGCAGTCCCTGAAATGTGTTTAATGACAAATGTGAAATTTTGCATGTATTCTACCCATTTTGCATGCTTCTGGTTCAACTTTTCCTGTTGACTCACAAACTGTAAAGCATGGTTATCGCTGTACAAAACGAATTCCTTGGGTATTAAGTAATGCCTCCACTTTTTCAATGCCTGTATAATGGCATAAAATTCCTTATCATATGTGGAGTATTTCAGCTTGGCATCATCCAGCTTCTCGTTGTAATATGCAACAGGTCTTTCATCCTAACTCAAGACCCCTCCAACAGCATATCCACTGGCATCACACTTCACTTGGAAGGTCTTCTGAAAATCTGGCAACACCAGAATTGGCTACTCTATGATCTTGCGCTTCAACAAGTTGAAGCTCCTTTCAGCCTCGGCTGTCCAATGAAAAAATTTGTGACGCTTCTTCACAGTGTCTATCATTGCGACGCTAATTCCACTAAAATTCCGAATGAATTTCCTGTAGAAACTAGCTAATCCATGGAAGCTCCTTACCTTAAACACATTTCTCGGCGATGGCCAATTCCTGATAACTTCCACCTTCTCATGATCCATTTTCAATTCATTTGCCGAGATTACAAAACCCAAATAAATGAGTTCTGTCTGCATGAATGAGCATTTCTTTAAATTGATCAACAACTTCTCCTGTTGTAGCCTTCTCATCACAATGGCCAAATGTCTCAAGTGTTCAGCCTTGGTTTTGCTGAAAATCAATATGTCGTCCAGGTACACGACAACAAATTTGCCAATGAACTCCCTCAGGACTTCATTCATTAGCCTCATAAAAGTGCTCGACACATTTGTCAAACCAAATGGCATGACCAACCATTCGTACAAGCCCTCATTTGTCTTGAACGCCGTCTTCCATTCATCTCCTTCTATCATCCGAATTTGGTGATATCCACTCTTGAGATCAATCTTCAAAAAAGAATTTGCCCCGCTTAGGCAATCCATCAAGTCATCCATTCTCAGCAGTGGAAATTTGTACCTGATGGTGATTTTATTTATCGCTCTGGAGTCTGTACACATCCTCCAACGTCCATCCTTCTTTGGACTTATCACTATCAGAATAGCACACGGACTTAGACTCTCCCTCACTAGTCCTTTGTCCAGCAGATCCTGTACCTGCCTTTTGACCTCCTCGTTCTCCTGAGGTGTCAACCTGTACGCTGCCTTATTTGGAAAACTTGCTCCGGGTATGAGATCAATGTGATGACTCACACTCCGCATCGGTGGAAACGAACGAGGTAGTTCATCCACGATGATATCAGCGAACTCTCCCAATAGTTCCTGAATCTCTTCTGGTAAGTCGTCCACTCTTGTGCTTGTCAGGACAATTCTCGGCTTCCTGACAACGAAGAATTGTGGATCTTCATTCTTCTCCATCTCTGTGAGAAGCTCCTTCCCACTCATGAGAAGTATTGTATTGGTTACTTCCGGCTTCACTTCCTTATCTTTTATCAGAAGCAATCTGTGTATTTTCCCATCCTTTTCCAAGGTGTATGTGTTCATCCTTCCATCATGAACAACATTTCTGTCATACTGCCATGGCCTACCCAACAATATGTGACATACGTCCATGGGAATAACATCACACAGGATCTCATCATGATAATTCCAAATTTTAAATTTAACTAAGCATTGTTTAGTGACACTTACCCGATGTCCTTTTTGTAACCATGAGACTTTGTATGGACTCGGGTTCTTAGTTGTTTCCATCTCCAGCTTTTCCACCATCTCGGTTGAGACGAGATTATCGGTGCTCCCACTGTCAACTATGACTTTTCACTTTCTATCCTTGGCTATGCAAGCTATCCTGAACAATCGACTCCTCTGCACTAAGCTTTCCACCTCTTTCTCAGGTGTCAAAAGGATCTTATGCATCCCGAGCGATCTTCTGCTGTCAGCATCTTCGCTCTCAGCATCACGCCTCTGCGCCTCGGTGATGTCAGCTTCATTTCTATCCACTTTCCTGTCTGGACAGTCAACGGTTTTATGTCCATCTTTTCCACATGTAAAACACGTGATAACTCCACCTCTGCCTCTTCCTCTACCTCGGGTACGAGGAATTATGTTGGCATCAACATAACCGTCACCCTGTTCTGTATGCTGCCTCCTCGGCTTAGCATTTTGCTGCCTTTGTTCAGTTTGTGGTTGCCTCTGCTGTGAGGTTCCACCTCTCTCAGTCTTACCCTGAGGTCTCTTCCATTCCTCCTTAGGCTTATGAGTTCTTTCTTGGGCAACCGCCTTGCCTCTGGGCTGGCTTCTGCCTCGCCCTCGCTGTCCCTGCTTGCGGCTCAGCTTCTCTTCATCTTTTAAAGCCATCTGGTACGCATCCTCCACTGTCCTGATGGTCAGCATACTTAACTCATCCTGAATGTCATACCTTAATCCATTCAGGTATCTTGCCACCTTCTCGTCATCACTCTCCCGATGACCCGCTCGAATGTTTAGCCTGTAAAATTCCTCGGTGTACTCTTTCACCGTCATCAACTTCTGTCTCAGGTTCTGCATCCGCCTGAATAGAGTGATCTGATAATCTCTGGGGATGAATTTCGCTTTCATCTTAGCGATCATCCTATCCCAGATTTTGATTTTCTTTTTTCCTTTGCAGCACCTATCAACCTGCAATTCATCCCACCATAAGGCTGCATGTCCTTTCAGCTTGGTAATAGCGTGCCTTACTTTCTTGTCTTCTTCGATGTCTTCGTAATCGAAGTAGGTGTTGAGTGCTCAGATCCAATCCAGCAACTCTTCTGCATTTAGACTCCCCTCATAGACGGGAATCTCCATCTTTGTCTTTGAGCTCATCCTGGCAATGGCCTTGATCAACCTTTCTGTCGAGGCATCCTCTACTGAAACCTCTTCTGCATAGTGTCCAGCTTCCTCTTCAACCTCGGAATCGCTGAACTCTCCAGTGCCGACTCCTCGCCTTTGCACAGTCTCCATCTCCTCAAGCCTCGCTCGGAGATCTCTCATTTGGCGCTCTATTTTCGGGTTTCCTGCTGGCCTACCCCTTCTTCGCGCGTCCCTGTCTTCACGATCATACGACTGGCTTTCTCTTCTCGGTGGCATGGTGTCTTCTCTGTCTCTGCTACAGAAAGAAAAGATACTCCCGCTCTGATACCACTTGTTGGCTACTGCTCCTCGACGAACAACCACTCTCACCAGGACCTTCTTCGACTCAGGCCCGAAGAGCTGCAATACTCCTCCGATCCTGTATCGGGACCTTTAATCACCCACAGGATACTCTTTGATCTCCCGGCAGTTGCCTCAGGAAATCGGGTTTCCTGATATCGCGAACCCTATGTGCATGTCTCGTGCAACTCCAAACTCCGAACCCCAAATGCCGATGGTCAACGGTCAACGCCCGACCTGTCGGGGATTTCCCTATCGGGAAATCGCTGCTTGCAATGTCGATAATTTGACCTTCCAAACCCCGAACTCCGAGGTGTCGATCCTCCAATACAATGCCACCTGGACTCCCCTTAATTCTGGTGGTCCCACGCTGCCACGTCACCATCAGGATTTCATGGATCGCAAATCCACGATGCAAGTTTTCCTTGGTGTCAAAAACCGCGAACGCCGAACCCCGACCTTCCGGGATTGGATGCCACCTAGCCTGTGGAGATCAATGGCTCCGAATAACTCGGGAAATTGTGACTCGCGATTTCAACGAGTCTGCGCCACACCCTGTCAATCACCGAATGCCGATATGCGATGCTCTTGATTTCCTTTCCACGCTTCAGGACTAAACCTCACGCATTTTTTCCACCATCCAATGGTCAGCGGGATTTCGCCAATTCTGCCTTGCGAACCATGTCCGTCGATTCTCCGTTTTGAATATTTCTTCCGCTCCAAAGCTCTGCCCTGCTTGATTCTTCACCCCGATCAGTTCCCACAGTAACGGTAAGGAACTATCCTTCCTGAGCTTAATTTCTCCCACTCCTTCAACTGAAGGTTGGCACTCTCCTTGCGCTTGACGTCCAATCACTCTCCAAGAGTTGGATCTTCTGGATTCTGTGCGCTTCCAGCCACAGTAATCCCTGCCTTCCTTTTCCCAGTCTAACTATTGAGATTCCAGCCTAGGCGATGCACTTATCCTGCACGGCTCTAATAACCCAATTCACTTCTGGTTGAACGAGAATGAGAGCTTAACTGTTGAGCCTCATCAACGCACTCTACGTGGATGAATTCGACTGCACTCTATGTAGGAATCTCCTGGCTCAGACAGAGAAACGATTGAAACTCATTCTCCTCTCCTTCAGACTTCCATAAATCTCTGAAACCACATGCACAGCATATTCAAAGCAAATGCATACAAAGAAACAAACATCCATGAGCATAATATTAACACAGAGACACAATACAAACCATGAAGCTGAATCAAAGACTTCCTTCTATTAATCCAATCTGTACATGGGTGTTCTTCACCATTTCTCTTCTCTGCTCTTCTCTCCTGAATGCTTGATAATGAATAATACAATGTACAAAGGAGGGTGCCTATATTCCGTTTGCCCTCTCGAGAACTGAAACTATCAAATCTGCAATTAATTCCTATCTAACAGCATTAATAACTAATAAATGCCTTCCTATCTATAATACAATATAAGTGCGCCTCTTATGAATGCTTTCATTCAAAGGGCGGCGCAACAACTTTCAAGTATTTCAAACTATGTGTGCTGGCTCTATCCAGCTGTATTTTCTTTCTCCACGCAATGGCTCGTTTGATGAGGTGTGGATGCTCTTGCATCAAATGACATCACCTATGTAATATAACATAAAGAAAATTCCAAAAAAAACTAAGACCATATTTATATTTCATTACTTCCTCTTTATATGCATATGTGAGAATGACATCACTTATATAGTATAACATAAAGAAAATTCCAAAAAAAACTAAGACCATTATCCTCTCATTATCCTTGTCTACATTATTAAACTATCATCCATCACCTTAATCTCTCATTAAATCACCATCCATCACCTTAATTTCTCATTATTCCTCTTTTATTGATCAAAATCTGGACCAGGGGTCAAAATTTTGCTCAAATTTCAAATTTCTCAAAATGCGACGAAAACGGTGTCATTGCGTCCGTCTCGTCTTCTTGATTCCGGCGGTATATTTACTTTCTCAAACGGAGTCTGTATGGAGAAGATATCGCGATCTGTTCACCGAGCCAAACAGGCAAAAAATTTGATGCTGATTGTACCTGTCCGTACAGTCCATACAGGACACGTGGCAGGTCTGTACAGGACACGTGGTAGGTTCGTACAGGACACGTGGCGGATCCAGGTGATGACATGTATCAGGAAGATTTGGATTTTTGGGCGTACGTTTGGACCAATTCGGAGGTGACCCATGTCACCACTGGAAGGGTGACATGTGGCACAGAATGACGTCAGCATCCTACGTGTCGGATGACATCAACAACATATGTGGTGATGATGTGGCAACTGTTTATTGATTGGTTGCTAGAGAATTGGGTGGTGACATGTGTCCAGTTTGTGGCAAGTAATATGAGGACACGTGGCCCAATCCATGGGTGCCATGTGTCCCCTCATTATTTGGTTATGTGGTTGTATATAAAATATATGGGAGTCCGTGGGGTTCGACCCCCGGACCTCCCCAACACCTAATACCTTCGCACGACTGCCCTGCCAATGGGCCATAACTTGTCACTTGATAGGTATGTGTGTTTGAATATATTTATGTTCGTATTGTTTGCATTGGCGCGGGAAGGGTCGGGCCGGGGCTTAGGCCCCGACCCGTGGTTTTGGTTAAAACTCATATGACCATATGATATAGTGACGGATGTTGGCGCGAGAATTGATATGACCATTGGTCATATGTGATATGCATGTGATCACTATATATAAATGGTATGCACACGGTTTGAAACATAGACTATGGTCATGACCCTGAGTTGGAGTGTGGGAGTTATACCGTTGGCACGGTTCAACGAACTAGCCACCTTTTTGCCCAGCCTTTGGTCACATGATCATTCACACACCCAGGTGCTAGGCGGTTGGGGGCTGGAGGCACCCTAACCATACTACAGTTTGCACAGTTATTCGGTTGCATGCGTGTGCTGGGTTTTTAACGTGTTTTGGAGCGTGATCCAGGTTCATGCACACAGAGGTGCGTTTTGTAGAGCCAGTTTCAGAAAGCTTGAAGGAGGAAAATGGAGGAGGCCTAACTTCTTCATCTTTTGGCCGATTGAGGTGCCGTAAAAGCCCAGCTAGGGGTTTTTGGATGTTCTGGATCCATTGGTGCTGTTTTCAAGGCCATTTGAAGACTTCTTCTACAATATTTTCACCATTGAAGTTTCAGCAAGCTCCAGGGAGCTTGAAGCCCTCATTGATCGAGGACATGGTTTGGTGAGCCTATGTTTGTTTTATGTGATTGAATAATCATTTTTGGATAATTGATATGCTCTGAACACATTGGAACAGGTTTCAGAGGCTTTTGAGTACTTTTACAGGTGTTTTTTCCAAAGAGAAGCTCAAGGAAGCTTATGGCCACATGTAGAAGAGGTCATGCCCGGATGAGCCATGATCCGTTTTCAGAGTTCTATTAGTCATTTTTGGGGTTTTTATGTGTTCTAATCTCAATGGTACAGTATATTTTTCCATTGGAGTTGAGCAGCAGCTTGTAAAATAACTTTTGACTAATTAATCCCAGAGAGCCAAGTCCATTGATGGAGGCTCAAGGAGATGTAGCCCGGAGGGGGGTGAACTCCTTTATCAGCTTGTTGTTGTTGTGAGTTTGATGGTTTATTTGCTGCAAGTTGTGTTGCTGTGTATTTGTTTTAAGTACATATTTAACCATCTAAAAGAATAATTCCTCACACATAAACATTTACAAGAAGATGCATAAACTTAACACATAAGTTTATTTTGCATATTTATACACATGAAGCAAGGTCCTGTAAAGTTTATTTTAATGAAGTAGAGGGTGCTTGCATAGCATAACAAGTCAGCCTTCTATTTTCAGATCAGGTGGTATCAGAGCATAGTTTGTTTTGCTCATGTATTTGCCATTGATAGCTTGAGATTTAGCTATTGGTTTTTGTGCAATTCTTGTGTTAAAGTTTGATATCTTGCAAAGATGGAGGAAGCGTCAAGTATTCATAGTTCTCATACATTTTCATTATCTAAAGAAGAAATTATAATCATGAGAGATTTGATGATAGAGATGTGTGAAGATAGGAATGTGCGCATTGCTCTTGAAGAGCAGTTGATGGCCATGAAGCAGGAGAAAGACCAACTTTTGCAAAGGTTGCATGAGATGGAGATTCAACTCCATGAGGAAAAGGAAACCCTTACCACGTACATGCATGAACATAAGGTATGCAGTGTTATTTTATCTTCTAATTCCTCTAAAGATGAATGTTTTGGTGGTTTTGAGAGTCACACAAGAGGAATAGGGTTCAAGTTGTTGTAAAATGGGCTATGAAGGTAAAGGTTTGGGCAAGCATGCACAAGGAATTGTTGAACCTATTGTTGTTGAAGAGAGACCTAAGTTTTGTGGTCTTGGATATGAACAACGGGATGGAGAAAATTCCAAAGTCGAGGAGACAAGGGGAAAAGTTCCAAGCATAAACTTTGTTTCAAGTTCACCTCCTCAGGAAGGCTTTAAAGGTGAAAGTTCAAGAACTTTTGTTGAAAGTTCATTCCCTCCAGCATGCAAGGGTTATATTCAAGATGAATGCGAATGTGTGAAATGAAAGAGTTGTGACAATGATGAGGACAAGAACACTGTTGATGGTCTTCAAAGGAGAGATTGTAACTCTTCAGATTCACCTCCTCAAAGAGGCGATAAAGGTGAATGCTCCATGTATAATTCCACTTATCATTCAGTTGCTTTTGATTATGTATGTAAAAATGGAAGAAAGAATCCTTGTACATATTGTGGTTTGTATAACCATCATGTTTCAAAGTGTTGGAAAAGATTGGCCAATTTCAGGAAACTTTATAAGAAAAGACAACGTGAAAAGAGGATGCAAAAGGTTTGCACTCATTGTTAGAAGCGGGGTCATCTCATTGACCAATGTTGGACATTGCATCCAACTACTCATCCACAACACAGCAAGCAGATGGATAAAGAGTTTGGTGAGAATGGAAGAGGAGATTCCATCATCGATGTGAGTCAAGATGATTCACAAGAGGACGATGTCCAGCAAAAAAAGTCACCGTTGAGTTGTCTTGGTAAGAAATGGTTGGATTTCTTGAGCAAGTAAAGCTTGCGTTTTTCTGTTGTAAATGCACTTTTCAGTGTTATGTGTGCATTTATGGGAAGCATGATAATTTGCAGCCATTTATATTTTTGTATTCAACTCTTAAGTACCCATATGTTTCGAGGTTGTACTTATGTTTGTACTGGAAGGAGAGTTGAAGAGTCCGATACATGCATTTTTTTTTATGTATGTGTAAGTAGTGAACCTAGTGATGGTTCATCATGAGTGATTCATGATTGTTACATGATTATGTATCATGTTTGTCGACTTGTCAGTTTGGGAAGGTTGATGTTTCAAATGAGTCTCAGCTGGTGTTGATGATTTTCTGACGACTATGTTGTGTCGATCGTGTTGTTCGACTTGTGTTTAGTCGATGATGTTTGTTGGCTTGTAAGTCAATTTTGAGTACATCGAGATGTAGGAAAACGCCATGTACTTTGATAAAGTACAATATGCGACAGTTTGTTTGCAGGGAATTTTTTTTTGTTGGCATCATTTTTCAATCTTGTATAATTTGTTTTCAAGATTGATGGTTTTCTTGGCTTGTGACAAGATGTCGCAGGAAGGTTTTTGCAACCATTGGAGAGCTGATTTTGTTGATGCCAAAGAGTTTGAAAGAGGGACTTGATTCTCAGTCGGAAGGTTGGCAGTCTTCCAAGCACAGAGAGAGCAGTGGGTCAGCAGCAGCCAGAGAGCAGTGGTTGAAAGACCTAGCCAGTTGCAGTGCACGGCATGTCAACGTATTCAGGTGATTGTCGAAAAGATTTTAATATAACTTGAAATCAGACAGATAAGATTTTGTGGGTCCAAAAGCCTTTCAGTGGGAAGGTGTGATCAAAATCTGGACCAGGGGTCAAAATTTTGCTCAAATTTCAAAGTGCTTGGAAAGTGACGAAAATGGTGCCATTGCGTCCATCTCGTCTTCCTAATTCCGACGGTATATTTACTTTCTCAAACGGAGTCCGTATGGAGAATATATCGCGATCTGTTCGTCGAGCCAAACAGGCAAAAAAATTGATGCTGACTGTACCTGTCCGTACAGTCTATACAGGACACGTGGCAGGTTCGTACAGGACATGTGGCGGCTCCAGGTGATGACACCTGTCAGGAAGATTTGGCTTTTTGGGCATACGTTTGGACCAATTCGGAGGTGACATGTGTCACCACTGGAAGGGTGACACGTGGCACAGAATGACGTCAACATCCTACATGTTGGATGACGTCAACAACATATGTGGTGATGACGTGGCAGTTGTTTATTGATTGGTTGCTGGCGAATTGGGTGGTGACATGTGTCTAGTTTGTGGAAAGTAATATGAGGACACGTGGCCCAATCCATGGGCGCCACGTGTCCCCTCATTATTTGGTTATGTGGTTGTATATAAAATATATGGGAGTTCGTGGGGTTCGACCCCCGGACCTCCCCAACACCTAATGCCTTCGCACGACCACCCTGCCAATGGGCCATACCTTGTCACCTGATAGGTATGTGTGTTTGAATATATTTATGTTCGTATTGTTTGCATTGGCGCGGGAAGGGTCAGGCCGAGGCTTAGGCCCCGACCCGTGGTTTTGGTTAAAACTCATATGACCATATGATATAGCGACGGATGTTGGCATGAGAATTGATATGACCATTGGTCATATGTGATATGCATGTGATCACTATATATAAATGGTGTGCGTGTGGTTTGAAACATAGACTATGGTCGTGACCCCAAGTTGGAGTGCGGGAGTTATACCGTTGGTACGGTTCAACGAACTAACCACCTTTTTGCCCAGCCTTTGGTCACATGACCATTCACACGCTCAGGTGCTAGGCGGTTGGGGGCTGGAGGTGCCCTAACCATCCTACAGTTTGCACAGTTATTCAGTTGCGTGCGTGTGCTGGGTTTTTAATGCGTTTTGGAGCGTGAGCCAGGTTCATGCACACAGAGGTGTGTTTTGTAGAGCCAGTTTCAGAAAGCTTGAAGGAGGAAAATGGAGGAGGCCTAACTTCTTCATCTTTTGGCCGATTGAGGTGCCGTAAAAGCCCAACTAGGGGTTTTTGGACGTGATGGATCCATTGGTACTATTTTCAAGGCCATTTTAAGAATTCTTCTGCAATATTTTCACCATTGAAGTTTCAACAAGCTCTAGGGAGCTTGAAGCCCTCATTGATCGAGGACATGGTTTGGTGAGCCTATGTTTGTTTTCTGTGATTGAATAATCATTTTTGGCTAATTGATATGCTCTGAAAACATTGGGACAGGTTTCAGAGTCTGTTGAGGACATTTACAGGTGTTTTTGCCAAAGAGAATCTCAGGGAAGCTTATGGCCACATGTAGAAGAGGTCATGCCCGGATGAGCCATGATCCGTTTTCAGAGTTCTATTAGTCATTTTTGGGGTTTTTATGTGTTCTGATCTCAATGGTACAGTCTGTTTTTCCATTGGAGTTTAGCAGTAGCTTGTAAAAGAACTTTTTACTAATTAATCCCAGAGAGCCAAGTCCATTGATGGAGGCTCAAGGAGATGCAGCCCGGAGGGGGGTGAACTCCTTTATCAGCTTGTTGTTGTTGTGAGTTTGATGGTTTATTTGATACAAGTTGTGTTGTTGTGTATTTGTTTTAAGTACATATTTAACCATCTAAAATGATAATTCCTCACACATAAACATTTCCAAGAAGATGCATAAACTTAACACATAAGTTTATTTTGCATATTTATACACATGAAGCAAGGTCCTGTAAAGTTTATTTTAATGAAGTAGAGGGTGCTTGCATAGCATAACAAGTCAGCCTTCTATTTTCAGATCATTTATGTTATACATCTACATTTCCCATATACATGTTTGTCATCACTTTAATCTCTCATTATCCTATATATATATATATATATATTAATGATAAATTAAAATGATGAATAACATGCATGTAAATA
>ML789018.1:74540-90285 GCA_009831015.1 Picea engelmannii
TTATTAGTCCCTACGGCCTCTACCATTAATAAAAAATTATGAATTTAAAAATAAAATGAAAATATTAAATAGCGTATTTACCTTTTTGGGTTTTAAAAAAAGAGAGAAGGGATTAATAAAAATAGGGAAATTAAGTAATAAATGAAACATAGACAATTAATAAGTTAAAGAATATAATTTTGGAGAAACATGGGGGATGAGTGACACTTGTAAGACAGAGAATTTTTAGGGGTTTTCTTTAAAACTTAAGTTAAATGTGAGTTAGGGCAAGGGGGGGTCGGAAAACTCTATAAAAGATAGGTAGATGAGGAAGAAGGGGGGATGGGTTATGAGCGTAACGTTACGCTGTCGGATTTGGAATTGACTGGTTGCTTGTGAGGAGTTGGGATTTCCATCTCAGTTAGGAGTGGTAGCTCAGCCTTGCGAGGTGAGCTGGGAAGCTAGATCTATCTTCTGGATTTGTGTGGCCCCTTTGTGGCTCAAGGGGCTAAGGGGGAAGCAGAGTACCCCTAGCGATTTGCTGGGAGGTACCGATGAGTTCTCTACGGCCAGCGAGCGAGAGCAGCATAGAGCGTGGACGACGCTGGAGGACGGCATTGAGGCTATGGTATGTTTTCTAATTTTAGTAGAATAGAATGCATTGTGACTTATACTGGGATTAGAATAGCAGATGCAAATGGATTGAATGGATGATTTTAATTATTTAATCAGAAATTATAATGGTAACTGCTGTAACTGCTGCATTTATTTAAATCTCTCATGGACGGGGTATTATTGAGGCAAATCGTGTACAGGTTTTAGTTGCATATGTTTGTTTTGCATGAATTACCATTGATAAGATATTGAAGGGATTCTTGATATAATAGGGGTGAGTGACCATGTTTCTATATAATATCCGAGTCAAATGTAATGCTTCCATTAGTAGGTAATTACGGATGATACCTTAGTGCTTGAGGAGTGACAGTTTGGATGATTGAGCTTCTGTGCTAACAGAGTATAACTCTGGTTATTGGACGTTGAACTATCTGATATACTTATGTATAGAAATCACGACACATTTTAATTATTGAAATATTATCTAAATGCTCCTGGAGTGAGAGTTGAGTTGGTCCGTTGATGGAGTAGGCCCCAAGGATTGAACGCCTTAAACTACTTAAATTTCACCTCTACATCACAAAAATTACCCAGTACTACTTCCAGGGTTTTAAACGAAAATCCTTTCAGCTGTTAATTGACGAATGTCGTATGTGCAAGGAAGCTATAAGTTTGTAGTAACATCCTTGTTGTATGTTCAAGGTATTCGCTGTGAATTCCTGTTGATAAATTTAGAACCAAACCCTGATAGCCGTGGTACCCGGTCGCGACTCAGGAAACATTTAACACTGCGTTCTGTCTCAATCTATCTGTGATAAACATAAATGCCGGTTACGCAAGCATGCAGTATGAGTCAAGCTTGATTAAAGGAATACTGGTTATGGTTCTTCGGTTTTGACCTTCTAAGAGTCTTGACCTGCACCATCGCTGTAGTAAGGTGGTTATCCGTTCTATTTACGGCTTCAACAACGTCTGTAACCAACATGTATCAACGATTATTCTAGAATCCTATGACGCAAACTGGAGTTGCCAGCTTTCCCTAAGGCTGGTGTCGAGGGCCTTAGTCCAGCTTTTACCTTTTCCAGGGGCCCAGTAATAAAACTAGAATAATAAAAATAAATTGAAAGGGGCAAATGGCCAAAGTACATCCCAAATAGATTTCTCCGCTTCCTCGATCCACTCTTGGGATCGCACTCGCACCAAGGCTTCCATCCTGGTTAAAACCCTGCAGAATGATACTCTATTAGCATATTTGTGACCTGAACGTATGCCAAGATTTGGGAGATTATGCTCTGAACAACTAAACCGACTTAGTTTGCACAGTAAAGATTTATCAGATTTTTTTTTTGGATTTGGGTTCAGCCATGCCGTTGATAACCTTGGACAGTGTGACATCTTCCAGTCTTCTAAACTCTGACCTCTTACGTGAGTTACCCCCGATTTCTCCGCCATGCATAGATTTGTAGTGCATTAATTCGTCTGAGCAGTGACTGTGTAGCACCGAAATTCTATCCTCCCAGCTGGTGAACAGGGTGTACCCGAAATATTTTAAATGGTCTGCGTCTTCCCTTCCTTAACCCTTCTGACAACAATCTGATTAGCGTGGTGATCTAGACAGCTCTGCAGTCATTGCAGTTTCTTTTTCAAGGCGAACTTATGGTTAATACTTGCCAGCTAATGATTCACAGATATCAAATCAATTCATGTCCTCTAGTTAACTTTTGGAAATTCGGTAAATCGTTTTCTTCATTATTTATGATTGTGTCGCCAGTGCGCAGGAATTTTCCTTGAATTAGCCATCATTCGTTTGTCGTGGGACAAGTTTCGTTGTTCATTCAACCCAGAAACTATTACATTTATTATTTCGACATCTATGCAGTTGTAACTTAATCACAAAACCTAATTGTTAAAAGGCCTGCCATTTATTAAAGAAAGGAATTTTTCCTTTATTATTTAATTGTTATATAGGTGCAATGCTATTTTGAATTGCATTAATATTTAGTTTAGCTGGAAGCTTAGGTGTGGATAATTGCATTATAAATTATCGATGAAATGATAGGGTTATTCAATTTCTCATTAATGGTCATTTATTTAATTGTTATATAAGTGCAATGCTGTGTTGAATTGCATTAATAATTAGTTTAACTACAAGCTTAGGTGTGGATAATTGCATGATAAATTATCGATGAAATGATATGGTTATTCAATTTCTCATTAATTGTCATTTATTTAATTGTTATATAAGTGCAATGTTGTTTTAAACTGCATTAATAATTAGTTTAACTGCAAGCTTAGGTGTGGATAATTGCATTATAAATTATCGAGGAAATGATATGGTTATTCAATTTCTCATTAATTGTCATTTATTTAATTGTTATATAAGTGCAATGCTGTTTTAATTTGCATTAATAATTAGTTTTACTCCAAGCTTGTAATATCAATGTAAGTATGGTAGTTGTATGATAACTTAGGAGTGTAAGGACATTGTTATTTGTTTACAACGTGGTGGTAGTATAATGTAATGGTGAGGTTAAATCATTGTAATGACATTTAATTCTTTTTATTTTTAACACAAAGGGTAAGGCCCTTAAACTCAGGGAAATAAATTAATTAGATTACCTTATGCTAATGTACCCGGGGTTTCATAAAATTAAATGGAAAAAATGGGCTAATAACCAATCACTGTTGAATCATAGACATTCCTTGTCATAACTTTAGTGGTCATTGTCGGAGTCCTTCTTACTTGCGCCTTCCTAGAGGACGTGTTGTTCATATAATTTACATTGTTCGAGGTCGTAATCATCTTATTGCTTGTTCAGTCTTTTTTGTAGGGCGAGATGTAGACACCTTATATCCTAGTATAAGAGTCTGTGTGGGTGATTATTCTTGTGTTAAGAATCCTGTGCCATATCAAGAGTCTCGGGCCCTTTAAAGGCAGGGTTTCCACTCTTGCGACACACCTGACGGAGATTACTAGTTTCTGCCTGAGTAGTCGGCCAGGAGCCTATCTGACCTTCTCTCTCTCCGGAGCAGAGAACTAAGATTAAACGCCCTACTTTCCTGTGCAGAAATAGTAAAATTCACTTCAATGGATTCTTCCTGCTGTGTTCGTACTGTGCATAACCAAGTTTGGTCATTTATTGTTGCAGTTATTTGTAGTGCGCCTTATGCCTTTGGTCATTCATGGCTTGCAACTACTTGTTGTGCACCTTTGTCTACTTGTGGTGATCATTGTGGTTGCGTCTTGTATTCGTCGGGTGGCAACGAGAGTCAAGTGTGTTTGTTACTTCTACACGCGTGCACACACCTTAAACACACACAAAAAAAATTGCACCTGTTATCAGAGTTCTTGTCGTAATGAGGAGGTTGTTACAGGGTGAGTCCACCCGATGATACTATGCTCAGAACCTTACTGGTCTTGACCAAGAAAAAAAAACCTACAATGAATTATTACTTGGTATAGTTATAAATTTCGTCTAAGATGTTCACATACAGTTCTTGGAACTACCTTACAGTATGCGACTTTGAGTTAATAGTTCTGTGTGTGATTTACAAGAAATGTTTTTCCTTCGTCAAAATGAAAGTCGATCAGTAGTTTCCTTCATGTTGGTAATATTGTAAGCTGCAAGGTGACCTCTCGGGGTCTGGTTACGACATCTTTGTACTGGCTTCTTGGTTCCTCGTTACTTTTTGTAAATACGATTATGGGGAGGTTTAAAACATGTCCTTGGCATAGCTCGACTTATATCGTTTATGTATTAAGGAAACTAATACTGTCATGTATTTCACTTTGTTTAAATACATTGGTTTCTGTAACTATCTCCCTTTTGGTTTATCATCTTTATTTCATTTAAAGTATTGGTACAAGTCACTAATGATGGGCCTTGTTGATGCGAGGTACCCATCAGGGATTTACGACACCCTCTTCCTTCGGCCCGGTCGTCTATCCAGATTGCAAAGGACAAGGCAAGGATCTGAGCCTATGCATCAAAAATTTGAGTGTCGCTTTTGGAAGAAAAATAAACTATTGGTTTAACACTTGTCATACTGTCGATTTCATTATTTTGCTTCAACTAAAAGTTAATAATTTCTGGGTTTACTTTTCTTCTGCAGGACTTCAGTCTGCGCAAGCCCCAGATACCCACCTCTGTCTTCGATGAAAAAGGTATTCAGGTTCCAAACCCACCAATCCTCAAGTTAAACTCTACAGGTTCTAGGTCATACACAGGAGATCGTGGCCTCATCTAGTTTGTTATAAATGTCTCTATCACGACTTCGAAAATGTTTGTTGGATATACCCCGAGGTTGTAATTCCATTGTTGGAGTAGCACCAATACTTGCACATGTATTTAATCCATCGTTTGATTTTAAATTGGTTGAACATATGTAATAAAATTTCTTATTTAATGACTGGCGATTTTGGTCGAAGGTATTCGGTAAGATAGGTTGAACCATAGCGAGAATTTGAGCACGGAATTTACTGTTTAGATATGAAAAAATGAAGTTTATATTACTCGGCTATGCCTTTTCCAGCACTAAAATGTTTCCAGAATTTATAGTAATAGAGAAACAGGTACTCTTCTATTTTGTTATATTCGATTTATGTGGAAAGATATGAGTTGAGGCTATTGTTTTAGCCAAAAATTTCAACTCATATCATATATACAAAAATACAAAAAATACAAAAAATACAAAAAGGGGTTTCCTACATCTCTAGTTATGGAGATTATTGGTGTCCTATATCCAGCATATCATTTGCAGTTGTAGTTATGTGTGATAGAATTATATCATGGGGAAAAATTTAGTATTTCCTATTAGTTTAATTCCATACTATGCGACAGATAGTGGCCCGAGTAGATTTTTGATTCTGATTTTTTATTCACAACAATATAAATATTCCATTTATATAGATTTAGTTTCCACTCCATTCGTACATAGTTAATTCTATACAAGTAACTTCGATGTATTGTAATTTATGTTATGGCTACCTCTGTAAAGTAGAGATCTAGTTTACAGAAAAAGGGTTGCTTTCGGAATTTAACCATGCAATAACTTTTCGACTGTCATAATAAATAAAAGACAATTTCTAACAATTATTCAAAATTTAGTCTAATCACAAAGAGTCACTCATAAATTAATTTATAAGATATTCTGTCATCATTTAGACTCCATACCCTCAAACAGATTTTATTGGAGATATTATATCAAATTTGATGTTAATAGATATACGACATTGGGGATTTAATCATTTACCAACAAATTGGAAAATACTTCAATCTCAGAATTAGAAAATGCATTACAACAGATAAATATAATCATTTAAATAGAGAAGGAAAAGATTTAATATATCTGAACCAGTTCGCTCAAGGGGAACAACCACTTTCCTCCCAACCGTAGAACGGGGCAGCCAAATCCCTTGCCCGATTCACCCCCTAGCCTGACCATGAATCCATGAGGGAAAACATGGAATCTCCTCCTCAACAAATGTCTTTTAGTTTCCACAGACTCCTCTTGCCTCACACTCAATCAGTAGTGTTCATAAAATCAAGAAAACTAGTAGTCTCCTTTCCCCAACATACTAGGCAATGTCCTGCCTCCTCACATATGCTATTTATCAAAACAATATTTTTTCCTAGGTCTTTTCCCTCCCTTGGGAATTTTCACAGCTTTCTAAATCCCTGATTTTTAGGGGTTGCCAATGGCCAAATCCCTGATTTTCCACTTGTAAAGATCATCCTTGAGGTAGTTCCAACATGTTCCCCACTCATGGAGTCATAGTCAACTGATTTTAACATGGTTGTTCTGTTTGTCCTCCTGCAGTAAATATAAAATATTCTGTTTTCATACAAGTGTCACAGTCAAATTGTTAGTTGGGTCAAATCAGATCTCTGCCCAAAAGTCATAATAATTAATTACAATTTACCAAATTCAGAATTTGGAATTGCATAAATGGTAAAAAATTTCCAAATTCGAAGTTACCAAAAATAGAATAATTTTCCTGACAATTTTCAAATTCAAAAATAATTTATTTTTGGGGATGTCACATCCTTTCCCCCTTCAATAAAACACTATCCTCGGTGTTCATTCCTTTATTGGAACATGATTGGATGAGATTTCTGCAAATCTCCCTCAAACTCCCAAGTGGCCTGCTCAGGACTAAAGTGCTTCCATTGCACCTTTACTTGAGCGACGACTCTGTTCCAAAGTGATATTTCTCTTCGGTCTAGAATACGCAGGGGTTCCACCTGGAATTCACCTTCTAGTTCCACCTGCACCAAGTTCCAATCAATCATATGAGTAGGGCCATGAACATACTTTTTCAACAAAGAAACATGATGTACATTATGAATTCTTATATTAGCCGGAAGTGCAAGTTGGTATGCTACAGGTCCAATTCGACCTAATATCTCGAAGGACCCACAAAACCTGGATGCCATCTTGGCACAGTTTCCTAACTTCAACGAAATTTTTTGGGCTTTGACCTTCAAGTAAACATGGTCTCCCACTTGAAATTCCAAGTGTCTTCTTTTCTAGTCTACATAGCTCTTCTCTCTTTCCCGTGCTTCCTTTAACTTTTGTTGTACATTCCTTACCATATTCTCCATTTCTTGGAGCATCTCTGGTCCAACCATGAGTCTGTCAACTGGGTTATTAATCAGAGTCATACACTTTTTTCTGTACAATACCTCGAAAGGGATTAACTTAGCCGAAGTTTGGTACCCATTGTTATATGAAAATTCTACCAAGTGTAGATAGTCTTCCCACTTGTTTCATTTTGTTCTTACATACATGTAGAGAATATCCTCTACAATTTGGTTTGTCCTTTCGGTCTGTCCATCTGTTTGTGGATGATAAATCATACTAAAATTCAAATTAGTATTTAGCCCTGCAAACAATTCCTTCCAAAAAGTGGATGTGAATTTTACGTCTCTATCTAAAATCACCATTTTAGGAATACCATTCAGTCTAAAAATTTATTTCATAAATATTTCAGCAATGTTTATAGATTTAAAAGTAGACTTTATAGGAATAAAGTGTCCAGACTTACTGAGTTTATCGATTATGACCATAATAGAATCATTATATTTCCGAGTTTTAGGCAAACCTGTAATGAAATCTAGCGATATGGTCTCCCATTTCCATTTTGGTATTGGTAATGGCTGTAGTAGGCAGGCTGGATGCTGGTGTTCAGCCTTAACCTACTGACAATCTTGGCACCTAGCCAAGTATTCTTCTATTTCACGCTTCATATTAGGCCAGTAAAATAGTTTTCTAAGTGTTGTTATCGTTTTCTGGTATCCTGGATGGCTAGAATATGGATTCTTATGCACATCACCCAAAACTGTTATCTTTAACTCTTCCAAGTCTGATATGTAAAGTCTCTTTTAAATTGTAGTAGCCCATTTTTATCCACGCTCAGATCTGGTTTGTCTAAGTTTGTTGTAGTGTCTTGTAATTCTGCCACTAACTTAGTGTAATTTTCGTCATTAATACCTGTCGTCCTTATTCTCTGTTCCAGATCACTTTCTACCCTGTTGACATTTATCTCAAATATCCCATGGACTCTCCGGCTTAAAGCATATGCTACCTTATTTTCCTTACCTTTGATATGTCTTACCTCAAAGTCGAATTCACTCAAAAAGGCTAGCCACCTTTCTTGCCTTGCATTAAGATATGGTTGGTTAAACAAATATTTCACCCTACTATTATCTGTCAATAGTAGAAACTTTCTGCCCATTATGTAGTGTCGCCACATTTTTAAGGCATGTATTACTGCTGCCAATTCTAAATCATGAGTGACATAGTTTCTCTCATGTTCCTTTAATTTTCGGGACTCATAGCAAATAACGTGTCCTTATTGCGTTAGGACATCACCTAGTCCTTCTTTACTCTCATCAACACATGTGGTGAAGTCTTTATCTAGTTCTGCTACCTTTAAAATGGGTGTGGTTGTTAATAATTCCTTCAACTCATTAAAACTGTCTTGACACTTCTGTGACCAGTTGAACTTGGTCCCTTTCTTTTGTAATGATGTGATAGGGTAAGCTATTTTGGAAAAACCCTCTATGAATCTACGATAATATTCGGTGATTCCCATGAATGATCGGATGTCTGCTACATCCTTCGGTACCGGCCATTCCATAATGGCTCTTAATTTCTCAGGGTCGACTTCAATACCCTCTGCAGATATTACGTGTCCTAGGTAATGTATCTTCTTCTGATAAAAATCATACTGATTGAATTTATCATACAATTGGTGCTTCCTTAAAGTCTGCAGGACAATTCTTAAGTTCTCTTCATGTTCTTATTTTGTTTTAGAATAGACCAGAATATCGTCGATAAATACAAGTACAAACTTGTCCAAGTATTGACTGAAAATATTGTTCATTAGACACATGAACGTGGCTGGTGCATTAGTGAGTCTGAAAGGTATAACTACGAATTTGTAGTGTCCATATCTGGTTTGAAAAGTTGTTTTGCTTATGCCCTCATATTTTATCCTAACTTGGTGATAACCGGGTCATAAATCCAACTTCGAAAATATCTTGGCCCCACCTACTTGATCGAATAGATCATTTATCCTAGGTAAGGGGTACTTTTTCTTAATAATCATTTTGTTCAATTGTCTATAATCGATACATAGTCTTAGGGTACCATATTTCTTTTTCACAAAGAGGACTTGTTCTCCCCATGGTGAAACACTCGATCTGATATACTCTTTGTCCAATAATTCATGTAGTTGAATTTTTAGTTTTGTTAATTTCGAAAAACTCATCTGGTAAGGTGATTTAGAGATAGGGGATGAACCAGGTAGCAGGTCTATAGAAAAATCTATTTCCCTTCTAGGGGGTAATTCAGGTATTTCATCAACAAATACATCTCTGAAATCATGTAAAACAACAAAGTCTTCCAAGTTAGGTTTGTCTTTTTTTAGTAACAGGTTTGTTACTTGGATGGCACAAACCTGACATCCCTTTCTCATACATTTATTGAATTGCATCGCTGAAACTTGTCTGACTGATATTGTTTTTGTATACCTTAGATTGTCCTAGTAGTGTCATTTTCGTCTTTATATTTAAGTGTCTTTTCATAACAATCTAGTACTGCTTTGTGCTTTTCCAACCAATCCATTCTGATAATCATATCATAAGATCCTAGTGGTAGGATGTTCAAATTTTTTCTTATGTTTTAACCATCTAAGCTAAACTCGAAATCAGAAATAAAGTCAACTACTCTCCTTTTAGTTCCTATAGCTAGTTGTACCAACCATGATTTTGCGTGTTTCAGTTTCTTAAGTTTATTTGACTTTACTACACCAGGAGTGATATAACTTAACGTATCTCCAGGGTCAATTAAAACAGAAATTCAAGTGTCATTGATTTTACCTTCGATTTCGACCACAGAGCACTGGTGGTCCACTTGTTGACCATCTACGACTACATTTATCCGATGCAAGCTTCTGTCCACATCACCCACCGTCGAGGATTCCTACAAATTATGAACAACAGTTCTGTTTGTTGAATTTAAAAATTGATAATTACTCCTTAGATGAGATTCTCCACATTCCTAGCACTTTAATGGCTCGCGGGGGCTATCCCCAAACTTCTTTGTTCCCAGATTTATCGGTTTACCACTGCCTTGCGTATTTGGATTGTTGGAGTGAATATCTTTCCTTGGAAATCTTTTTGTTGCATTCCGATAAGGGGCTCGCTGGTATCCCTTCTTCCGCTAGTTCATTCGGTCTTGTTTCTTGTCCTTCCAAGATTTCGAAAACTCTACCCACTGTTTGTACTGGTCGTAGCACATTCGATCCTTTCTGAATACTTCACTCAAGGACTTGGGGTTGTCAAAATCTATTCTGTCCCTGTAAGAGCGTGGTAAACATCTTAGGAATCGCTGGATTTTTACCTTGTCCTCTCAAATATAAGGTACGAACCTTAGTAATTCCAGGAACTTGTTTATAAGGTCCTCCATCGTCATCTCACCAAGTCGTAACTCATAGAATTCTTTGGTTTTTATTTCGTAGTATCTTTCAGATAGGTATTTTTTCATGAAATATTTCTTAAAGTCACACCATTCCATCTGTTTTTCTTTTAGGCCCTTGGCCAATTTCAGATCTTTCCATCAAATGTTGGCTTTCCCTTTCATATTATAAATGGCCATCCTGACCTTCATATTGCTGGAATAGTTATATATTTTAAATTATTTTATGATATCTAATAACCATGCCTCAACTTCCTCCCCTGTTCAGGATTCTCCATCAAAGGTAGTTGTTTTAATTTTCTTAAACTCTCCTTCAAGGTGGTCTACTTGTTTCCTTTTTCTATCCATTTTTGTTTTTTTCTCAGCTGAAGGTGTACCTTCAGATGAACTGTCCCCCTTTTTTGCTTCAGGCCTAGGATTCTTGGAGGCCCTTTTGCTGACCTCTTCTTCATTGTCATCTTCCTTTGGGATTTTCTTAGTCACTATGCTGTGCAGCAGGACTTCATTTATTTCCTGCTGTTACTACTGTTCTTTCTTCAGTTTCTCATTGTTGGATTTGAAACCCTCTAGCTCAACAATGAGATTCCTCATCGTTTCCAGAACTTCAGTAGGTGAGATTCCGTCGTTATTCTGTCTCTGATTTTCGGGAATTATTTGTTCAGGATCCCCTTCAAGTCTGATTTCTGCGTCATCCTGTGCTGCCATGATTAACAAAAAACAAAAAAGGGTTTTTTGTTTGCAACAATAAATGTTTTCTTAGTTTTACATAACATAATTATATGCTAAGTAACCAGATGGCCCTGTGCAAGGTCTAGTGTATTAACCTTCACTCTGATACCATATGTAATATACCTCAAAAAATGACATGGAATTTTTTCTTTTTTATGGGGCGCCAAGCTCATCTACTCTTCTACCATAAGGTGACAATCTTATACCAGATTAAATTAAAACTTGAAATGAGGAAACCTCTTAAAAGTCCTACTAGTTTTTCTTCAACACATATTTAGACTATATTTATTTATATAGTGGTTCTATATACATATACCTAGAACTTGTAGTCCTAAGTCCCCCTTGACACATAACTCCTTGTTCTGATGCGTAAGATTGTATCCTTTGTTCTAAAAAGGAGATATCCGCTAAAGGGAAGATTTGACGGGAGTTATATCCAAAACCATAAATTGTACATGGATTAATATGAATCAATAACGTCGTAGGTCATTAATTGGATTCTCCTTGTAAACTCTTTGTGGTTACATTTCTTCTAAACACTAAGCTTAACATAGTTTTGGGTAAGGGATTCTCACATGACAATATTATTTGACTGAGTCTTAACTAAGTACAACAGTAGTCTAACTGAGACAAACAATTAACCCCCAACTATACTCGATTAGTCACTCCTCGAAAGAGACAACCATTAAATGTGAAATTTGGTTATTAAGGGCAGGGGATGTGCTTGTCAGAGGAGTTAAGACTCTGCTCCTATAATCAATGGAAGTCCTGTATAGGCAGTTACGATAACCTTCCCACCTGTCCTTCCTCTAATCTTGTCTTTCCAAGTTTACCCTAGCACATGGCTCGACCAATTCCATACTTTGACATTTATTCTGGTAGCTCATCCTCAACTTAGGGTTAGGTGAGCTCCTTCCTCATCATTGTGACTCGTCAAAAATCATCTCTGCGTGTTGTTCCTTCCATATGGGGAAACTATCGTTCTGGAGGCCACCTGCCCAGTAATATGATTGACATGATCCATCTTACTGGTAAGATCCTATTTGGATATTGTGTCTTAAGCAGAGGAGTAAAGTTTCTCAAAGTTTTATTTCTATGAAGGTCCTTTTTCATTCTGTAGATCTTACCACAGAGTGTTTTTACATTTCCCTGAACGTTAATGCTTGATATCTTTCGGGGTTAATCTTATTCTAGAATTGGTTTGGGTTATTCGTGCATTTCTATTTTTGGTCTCCTCATTTCAACATTTCTAGAGGCTTACCAGTTTGACCCCCTAGTAAATCTCAATTTAGGGTTATAGAATGCCCAAAATTCGTTCTCCTTCATGTTCCCTCCTGGTAGTGTACAACGAGACTAGAGTTGGGAATGGGTGAGGTTATGTAAGGTTTGTTGGTGCATTCTGTGGTAACACCTATTTCTTCCTTACTTTTGAGGGGTGAGTGCACTCGACGGTACTATGCTCAGAACCTTACTGGTCTTGACCAAGAATAAAAAATCTACAATGAATTCTTACTTGGTATAATTATAAAATCTGTCTAAGATGTTCACATAAAATTCTTGGAACTACCTTATGGTATGCGACTTTGAGTTAATAGTTCTGTGTGATTTACAATAAATGTTTTTCCTCCATCGAAATGAAAGTCGATCAGTAGTTTCCTTCGTGTTGGTAATATTGTAAGTTGCAAGGCGACCTCTCAGGGTCTGTATATGACATCTCTGTACTGGCTTCTTGGTTCCTTGTTACTTTCTGTAAATATGATTCTGGGGAGGTTTAAAACATGTCCTTGGCACAACTCGACTTATATCGTTTATGTATTAAGGAAATTAATATTGTCATCTATTTCACTTTGTTTAAATATGTTGGTTGCTGTAACTATATCCCTTTTGGTTTATCATCTTTATTTCATTTAAATTATTGGTACAAGTCACTAATGATGGGCCTTGTTGATGCAAGGTACCCATTAGGGATTTACTGCACCATCTTCCTTTGGACCAATCGTCTATCTAAATTGCAAATTACAAGGCAAGGATCCGAGCCTATGCATCAAAAAGATGAGTGTCTCTTCTAGAAGGAAAATAAAATGTTGGTTTAACACTTGTCATTCTGTCGATTTCATTATTTTTATTCAACTAAAAGTTAATAATTTATGGGTTTACTTTTCTTCTGCAGGAATTTAGTCTGCACAAGCACCACATACTCGACCCTGTCTTCGGTGAAAAAGGTATTCGGGTTCCGAACCCACCAATCCTCGGGTTAAACTCTACAGGTTCTAGGTCATACACAGGAGATCATGGCCTCATCTAGTTTGTTATAAATGGAGCTATCACAACTTTAGAAATGTTTGTTGAATATACCCTGAGGTCGTAATTCCATTGTTGGAGTAGCACCAATACTTGCACATGTATTTAATCTATGGTTTGATTTTAAATTGGTTCAAAATATGTAGTAAAATTTCTTATTTAATGACTGGTGATTCTGGTCGAAAGTATTCAGAAAGATAGGTTGAACCATAGCAAGAATTCGGGCACCAAATTTACTGTTTAGATATGAAAAAATGAAGTTTATATTACTCAGCTATGTCTTTTCCACCACTAAAATGTTCCCAGAATTTATAGTAATAGAGTTACTGATACGCTTCTATTTTGTTATTTTTGATTTATAAGGAAAGATATGAGTTGGGGATGTTGTTTTAGCTAGAAATTTCAACTCGTATCGTATATAAAAAAATACAAAAAAATATAAAAAGGGGTTTCCAGCATCTCTAGTTCTGAAGGAGATTATTGGTCTCCTATATCGAACATATCATTTGCAGTTGTAGTTATATGTGATAGAATTGTATCGTGGGGAAAAATTTAGTATTTCCTATTAGTTTAATTCCATACTATGCGGCATATAGTGGCTCGAGTAGATTTCTGATTCTGAGTTTTTATTCACAACAATATAAATATTCCATTTATATAGATTTAGTTTCCACTCCATTCGTACATAGTTAATTCTATACAAGGAAATTCGATGTACTATAATTTACCCTATGACTACCTGTGTAAAGAAGAGATCTAGTTTATAGAAAAAGGGTTTCTTCCAGAATTTAACCATGCAATAAGTTTTCGACTGTCATAATAAATAAAATACAATTTCTAACAATTATTCAGAATTTAGTCTAATCATAAAGAGTCACTCATAAATTAATTTATAAGATATTCTGTAAGCATTTAGACTCCATACCCTCGAACAGATTTTATCCCAGATATTATATCAAATTCGATGTTAATAGATATACTACATCAGGGATTTAATCGTTTACCAACAAATTGGAAAATACTTCAATCTTAGAATTAGAAAATTCATTACAACAGATAAATATAGTCATTTAAACAGAGAAGGAAAATATTTAACATATCTGAACCAGTTCACGGGAAGACAAAGGAAACAACCAAGTTCCTCCCAACCGTAGAACAGGGCAGCCAAATCCCTTGCCCGATTCACCCCCTAGCCCTACCATGAATCCATGAGGTCAAACTTGGCATCTCCTCCTAAGCAAATGTCTTTCAGTTTCCGCAGACTCGTCTTGCCTCACACTCAATCAAGAGTGTTCATAACAAAAAGAAAACTAGTAGTCTCTTTTCCCCAGCATACCAAGCAATGTCCTACCTCCTCACATATGCTATTTATCAAAACAATATTTTTTCCTAGGTCTTTTCCCTCCCTTGGGAATTTTCCTATATTTCTAAATCCTTGATTTTTAGGGGTTGCCAATGGTTAAATCCATGATTTTCCACTTCTAACAATCATCCCTGAGATATTTCCAACATGTTCCCCACTCATGGAGTCATGGTCAACTGATTTTAACATGGTTGTTCCATTTGTCCTCCTGCAGTAAATATAAAATATTCTATTTTCATACAAGTGTCACAACCAAATCGTTGTTGGAGCATATCCCTAACTTACATTAGTTTATACCTAGCCTAGACTCCTAGATCTTGGTTAATACATTCATTTACACTTTATTTCACTTAATTTGGCCACATAGAGAAGAAGGGCACCTCATCCCTAGATTTTAGGGAAAACTGCTAATTTTAGATCAAGACTCAACTCTCGGTTCTTGATTTTCTTGATTTTCTTGATTTTTCTTGATTTTTCTTGATTTATCCTTGATTTATTCCAACTACCCCATGAAAAACTCATCTATTATTGGGGAATGTGCACCTCCTCTTTGAGTGAGAGATTTATTCCTTAATTAATGATTTTTGTCGTTACTATTATTAGTAACTACTATTTCAGGTCAGTTAAGTGAGTTGGTGTTAAGCCCTAATATTGGCTCATTACCCCTTAATTGGGGCATATTAGATTAGTAATGCTATTTTATTTATGTCGGATTTAGGCCATTAGTTGTAATTTAGATTAGTAATGTTATTTTAATTATGTCGGCTTTAGGCC
>ML789018.1:113318-150207 GCA_009831015.1 Picea engelmannii
AAATTAGAAGTGGACCCAACCCTAAAATAAGGAAAGTGGGCCAAGTGACCTAGAAGATGTTTTTAAGGAAGCTACTTGGAGAGTATAAATAAGAGGCAAGTCTCTCTCATTTGAATAACACTTGAGCATATTGAATATCTATAGGTTTTTGAGGTAACCAAATGATATATAAGCTGAAATTCTGAGGAAAGTGAAGAAAAGAAGGCCGAAATGCAAGGAATGATAAGTTATTTTGATGGTGCATTATAAGGTATGCTATTTATAGGTCATCTCACCATTTTTGCTATAATTTTTTTTTTCTATAATGATTCAGATCCTGAAATTTATATGAAAGTGAGGAAACATATCCAAGTATCGATGGTAAAAAATTCAGCTTGTGGGTCGTTGTATTTTGGGAGTTACAGTCCGTGGAAAATAGGGTTTGTGGCCAGTCCTGAAACTAGTCAAAATCAGGTGTTCCGGGTAAAAACGTCATAGCTTCTTCATAATAGATCCAAATTCAATGAGATAAAATGTGTTGGTTAGGGTATAGTTTGTAGTATGCTTTGTAACAGTTTCAAATCAATTCATCAAAATTTTTTTCCGGGGAATGCTCTACAAGGTCGCTCTCTAGAATAAGCTAGAATTCAATAAGGTATGCCATTTTTGCTATAACTCCCTTTCTGAGAGGTTCCAAGTAGTGAAACTTGGAGGAATTGCATAAAACACACTGAATAACATTGTGAATCAGTTTCATATCTTTATAAATTATAGGTTCAAAGTTATGATTACTTCAAGTTAGGGTTGTTGACTAATCCAAAACTAGGCATGTGAGACTAAAGAAAAGTTTGATGAAAATGCTAGTCTCTTGTTTTTAAAGTTAAGGAAGGTTTGCAGAAATGTGATCATATACACCAGGTCTATTACAGAGCTACAAATCAGATTTGGATGATGAAATTGATGAGGGTTTTGGGTTGTGGTACATGTTGAGTACATGGTTGAGACAAGTAGTTGATGAGTTGGTGCACATACATGATGTGTATAGTTGATGATACTAATACATATTGATGCGTCATAGTTGATGAGTAGTTGAAACATGATTGGTACATGGTTGGATGCAGTTGTTTATGGTACAGGTTGGTGCATGGTTGATGCACTTGTTTAAGGTACAGGTTGATTACAAGTTGAGGTACAGGTTGATGCATGGTTGATGCACTTGTTTATGGTACAGGTTGATTACAGGTTGGTGCATGGTTGACACACTTGTTTATGGTACATGTTGATTATTGGTTGGTGCATGGTTGATGCACTTGTTTAAGGTACATGTTGATTACAGGTTGAGGTATAGGTTGATGCATGGTTGATGCACTTGTTTATGGTATAGGTTGATTATAGGTTGGAGCATGGTTGATGCACTTGTTTATAGTACAAGATGATTATAGGTTGAGGTATAGGTTGATGCATGGTTAATGCATGGTTCATATTTATTGGTACATGTTTACAACGGTATAGCTCATAGTGATAGTGTGACAGTGGTTGCATCATTCTACTTCTACTTCAGGGTGGTAGGACTGGGCAAGGATAGGTGGTTGTAGCCACCTTCCGGTTGTAGACGAAGAACATAGGGGGTTGTAGCCTCCTTTTGGTTGTAGTTAGAGAATTGTGGAGTTGGATCCTCCCTCAGGTTGTAGCTTGAGAAACTAGGGGGTTGGAGCCTCCTTCCAGTTGCATCTAGAAAACCAAGGAAGTTGTTGCTTCCAATGAATGCAATTCTTCAAGACATATAAGAAAAAACATTTTGTAGTTTTCTCCCGATTTGGGTTTCCACGTAAAACACTAGTGTACTGTGTATGTGTATGATTGTTCATGTGTTCATTTCTTATTTACTCTGCAGTTATTGGATGATAATGCTTCATTGATATAACACTTGGATTATATGGTTAAAATGGATTACAATGCTCTATTACTGATTCACCCCCCGTCTCAGTAATCCAACAATTGGTATCAGAGCAAGGTTCGTTCAGGAAATAGTTTAACCACTGGAAGGAGATCATGGATTATTCTTAGAATGGAGTACCAATGTTTAATGGTTAGAATGGCTTTAAGTATGAGACGTGGAGTATAAGGACAAAAGTATGTTTACAGGCACAAGGACATTATATTTAGCTATCAGTTGTTACAGGATATGATAGTTCAAAAAGGGAAAAGACTACAACCAAGAAGGAATTGAAGAAGAGTAACAAAATAGCAATGGATTTCATCTGGGAAGGATTACCTAAACCAGTAAGAGAAAAGGTTGGTAAATGTTCATCATCCAAAGAACTTTGGGATATGTTATATGACATATATTATTTTCCCATCGCAGATTCAGAAAATGACAAAGAAGATGCAGATATAGAACAAGAAGAAAGATGCTTATCATGTCAGACAGATTCAAAAGAGGAAGAGTATGATGAAGAAGAAGTTGATTACAAAGAAAATTTGATCAGTGCAATTAAATATCTAAGGAAAGAAAGAGAAGAAAACAACTTATCCAAGAAAGAATTGATGAAGCAAAAGCAAAGGGTTCAAGGTTCTAAAAAGGATCAGTAGGTCATCAAGAATTTAAGAGCTCAACTAGAAGATGCCAGAAGAATTGAAGAAACTCTAGAATATCAAAAGAAATGTTTAGAATCCAACATAGCAGCACAAAAGGAAGACGTAGAAAAGAGAGAAAAGATATTGATGGATCATCTCAAGGAAAGAACCAATGATTTAAACCAACTTCAGGAAGAGTTTGGTCAAGAAGAGAGAATAATGGAAGAAGAAATAAGTGCATTGAAAATCGAACTTGAAGAAGCAAAGGGAACAGAAGAAGTCATGAAGTCTCAGATAATGAAGAAAGAAGAAGAGATTGAGAATCTTGAAGAAGAAGTTGTCACACTAAGAGTCAAAATCGACAAGCTCAACAAGAAAGTTGAAGAGACAGAAACATCCACATCAGTTGTAGAGAATGAAGAGAAGCACTCTACGTTGCTAGAAAAGAAGAATGAAGAAACTAGAAAGAGTTATGTATAAGTACTCAAAGGAAGGAATCATGGTCAACCATAATTTAAGAAAACTATTGAAGATACATCTTCAAGAATACCATCCATGTTTAAGCCACAAAAAAACTTCAATCATGATCATGATCAGTCAAAGAAAATTTTTAGAAGGACTACGCCACAAAGAAGATCATTCACTCTCAGGTATGAAAATTTATTTTATGGTCATTGTTTTTATTGTACTAACTTTGGACATAAGGTTGCAGATTGCAGGGATTATAAAATAAATGTTCAAGAAGACCGTGCCTATGTGGTCACACGTAACATTGAGTGTTACAAATGTCATAACTATAGACACATAGCCAGTGATTGTAGAAGCATGATCGATACTTGCATGAAAGAGAATACTGTTATCAGATATAAGAAAGTATGGATAAGAAAACATGAAGAATAGGTGAACAAATACCAGGTATCAGAGATTGCAATATTGACAATAAAACGAGATGAAGAAAATTCTATAGAGAAAAGGAAAAATGTTAGATACAGAAAGGTTTGGAAAATAACTGAAAGAAAGGAAGGATGGGTAAATAAGGAACAGGTTCAAGAGATTTTACTTTCAGACATTGTAGTGAAAGATGAATCCACAAATAGAAAGAAAGAAGTCAGATCTCAGAGAGATAATAAATCTACCAATGAAGATGATGATGAATCTACCAATGAAGATGATGATGAATACACATCAGAGAAGGAATTGTTCTGAGCCATTTGGCTTAGAGACTCCCAAGTAATATGAGTATTAGATAGGGGGAGTCTATGCGATAGTTGTGCTAGACCAAAGAACCATCCTTCGAGCAACTTGTAGAGTTTGAGAAGACATATTCAGAGCAATCAATTAGAATACGTACAGTTTGATAGTATAATGATAAATGGGTTAGCATTATGGATAATTGCGTAAGTAGAGTCTTAGACAGTATGGAAAGAGATGGATTTGTAAGAAGTCTTAGTAGGTTTTAATAGATATATGATAGTGGAAAAGAGCATGGATTCATAGATTGGTTCAGAGAGTGGTTCAAAGACAAAGGAACATTATCGTAATGGATGATAATTGTACAAGAAATGGCTCAAACAATACTAATGGATTACAAATTGACATATATTTTTTGGACACAGGTAGTGCATACATCAGTTCACACTCAAAACAGAGTAATGGTCAGAAACAACACTGATAAAAATCCCTACGAGATATGGAAAGGAATACCAACAAATGTGAAGAACTTTAGAGTTTTTGGAAGCAAATGCTACATCAAAAGAGAAGATGGCAGAATGGGAATGTTTGACTCTCATGTGGAAAAAGGAATACTTGTTGGTTACTCAAGTACAAGGAAAGCATACAAGTGTTACAATATAAGATTAAACAAATTTGTGGAAAGCATCAACATAACAATTGATGAAACTGGGAGACCATAATCAAAGGAAGAAGAAAACAAATCAATGAAACAACTTTTTGAAGAAGAAGAAGAGGAAGATGAAGATGAAGAGAATCCGACAGAATTAGAAGAGAAAGTTCAAGAAGTATCTCCAAAGATACCTAGCAAACAAGTACAAAAGAATCATTCTTCAGATCAGATTATTGGAAACAAAGATGCAGAAGTTGAGACTAGAAGAAAAATCCGTTCACCAGAATAAACACACCTAGCACTCTTATCTACAACTGAACCAAAATGTTTTGAAGAAGCCAACAATGATGAATTTTGGAATAAGGCCATGGATGAAGAATTGGATCAAATATTAAAAAAAATGACACTTGGGAATTGGTTCCAAGACCAAAGAATAAGAATGTGATCGACACAAAATGGGTTTTCATGAATAAATTGAATGAAGATGGACAGGTTACAAGGAACAAAGCTAGATTGGTATGTAAAGGATATGCACAGATTGAAGGAATCGACTTTGAAGAGACATTTTCCCCAGTTGCCAGAATGGAAGCAATCCATTTGCTTTTAGCTTATGCATGCTCCAAAAATGTTAAAGTATATCAGATGGATGTAATATCATCTTTTCTAAATGGGGAACTTGAAGAAGAAGTCTACATTGAACAACCAGAAGGATTTCAGTTTCAGAGAACACAGACTATGTGTGTAAATTAAATAAGGCCTTGTATGGTCTAAAATAGGCTCCCAGAGCATGGTACTCCAGACTGGATAAGTATCTGCAGCAGGCAGGGTTCAGAAACAGAAGTGCAGACAACAACCTCTACATCAAGGTAAGTCAAAGTAATATTTTATTAATTGAATTTTATGTTGATGATATTATTTTTGGTAGTGATGATGACAGATTAAGCTAGAAATTTGCAAAAGACATGCAGAATGAATTTGAAATGTCGTTACTTGGAGAACTATATTTCTTTATGGGACTTTAGATACATCAAAGAAACCAAGGAATTTTTATTTCTCAAACTAAGTATATCAGCAAAATGCTAAAGAGGTTTGGAATGGAAGATTGAAAACCAGTTATCACTCCCATGCAAACTAGTTGTAAGTTGAGCAAACATGATGATTCAAAGTCTACAGATCAGAGGCAATATAGGTCAATGATTGGTATCCTACTATATGTGATAGCATCCAAACTAGATGTAATGCAGGCAGTTTGATAGGTGGCCTGATTTCAAGTAGTACCAAAGGAATCACATGTATTAGCAATAAAGAGGATCTTCAGATATCTCAAAGGAACATAAGAGTTTGGATTATGGCATCCAAAAGGAAAAGATCTATCACTTATTACCTACACATATGCAGATTGGGCAGGTTGTATTGATGACCAACAAATATCCAGTGGAGCAACATTCTACTTGTCATTTCATTTTCGGTGGTATGTGGAACGTCACATAATTCCTCACGATTAGAGAGTTATGGCCATAAGAAGTTGGAGACCCTAGGTTTGGGTAATGGAATCAAGTTTGTTTGATGGGTAACGGTATGAGTTATGATATATTTTCAGATAATACTATTCTCTATGGATATTACATGTCATGCCATTTCTTCAGGTATGTATAACGTCACATAACTCCTCACGATTTGAGATTTATGGCCTTACGAAGTTGGAGGACCCTCATATGTCATCTAGAAGCCCCAAAAGGTCAAAGTAATCAAAGTGGTTTATTTTAAAAGGTAAATAATAAAGTGAAGCAATGAGTGTATTATAATTCAAAGTGAATACAAAATAAATTATTTCAATAATAAATTTAATGGAGAAATTAGAAGTGGACCCAACCCTAAAATAAGGAAAGTGGGCCAAGTGACCTAGAAGATGTTTTTAAGGAAGCTACTTGAAGAGTATAAATAAGAGGCAAGGCTCTCTCATTTGAATAACACTAAGCATATTGAACATGTATAGGTTCCTGAGGTAACCAAATGATATCTAAGCCGAAATTCTGAGGAAAGTGAAGAAAAGAAGGCCGAAATGCAAGGAAGGATAAATTCTTTTGATGGTGATTTCTAAGGTATGTTATTTACAGGTCATCTCACCATTTTTGCTATAACATTTTTTATATAATGATTGAGATACTGAAATTTCTATGAAAGTGAGAAAACATATCCAAGTATCGGTGGTAAAACATTTAGGTTGTGGGTCATTGTATTTTGGGAGTTACACTTCGTGGAAAATAGGGTTTGTGGCAAGTCCTGAAACTAGTCAAAATCAGGTGTTTCGGGTAAAAACGTCATAAATTCTTCATAACAGATCCAAATTCAGTGAGACCAAATGTGTTGGTTAGGGTACAATCTTTAGTATGTTTTATAATAGTTTCATATGAATTTGTTAAATATTTTTTGCGGGGCATGCTTTACAAGGTATCTCTTTAGAATAAGCCAGAATTGAGCAAGGTATGCCATTTTTGCAATAATTCATTTTCTGAGAGGTTCCAAGTAATCAAACTTGGATGAATTGCATAAAACACATTGAATAACATTGTGTATAATTTTTAGATATTTATACATTACAGGTTCAAATTTATGATTACTTCAAGTTAGGGTTGTTGACTAATCCAAAACTAGGCATGTGAGACTAAAGAAAAGTTTGATGAAAATGCTAGTCTCTTGTTTTTAAAGTTAAGGAAGGTTTGCAGGAATGTGATCATATACACCAGGTCTATTATAGATCTATAAATCAGATTTGGATGATGAAATTGATGAGGGATTTTGGTTGTGGTACATGTTGAGTACATGGTTGAGACAAATAGTTGATGAGTTGGTGCACATACATGATGTGTATAGTTGATGATATTGATATATATTGATGAGTCATAGTTGATGAGTAGTTGACACATGATTGGTACATGGTTGGATGCACTTGTTTATGGTACTAGTTGATTACAGGTTGGTGCATGGTTGATGCACTTATTTAAGGTACAGGTTGATTACAGGTTGAGGTATAGGTTGATGCATGGTTGATGCACTTGTTTATGGTACAGGTTGATTATAGGTTGGTGCATGGTTGACACACTTGTTTATGGTATAGGTTGATTACAGGTTGGTGCATGGTTAATGCACTTGTTTAAGGTACAGGTTGATTATAGGTTGAGGTACAGGTTGATGCATGGTTGATGCATGGTTCAGATTTATGGTACAGGTTGATTACAGGTTGGTGTATGGTTGATGCACTTGTTTATGGTACATGTTGATTAGAGGTTGAGGTACAAGTTGATGCATGGTTGATGCATGGTTCAGATTTATTGGTACAGGTTTACAGTGGTATATCTCACAGTGATAGTGTGACAGTAGTTCCATCATTCTACTTCTACTTCAGGGTGGCAGGACGGGGCAAGGATAGGTAGTTGTAGCCACCTTCCGGTTGTATATGGAGAACATAGGGGGTTGTAGCCTCCTTCTGGGTGTAGCCAGAGAATTGTGGAGTTGGAGCTTCCCTCAAGTTGTAGCCTGAGAAACTAGGGGGCTGGAGCCTCCTTTCAGTTGCAGCTGGAAAACCAAGGAAGTTGGTGCTTCCAATGAATGTAATTATTTAAGACATATAAGAAACAATATTCTGTGGTTTTCTCCTGATTTGGGTTTCCACATAAAACACTGGTGTACTGTGTATGTGTATGATTGTTTATGTGTTCATGTGTTCATTGCTTATTTACTCTGTAGTTATTGGATGATAATGCTTCATTGATATAACACTTGGATTATATGGTTAAAAGGGATTACATTTCTCTATTACTGATTCACCCCCCCTCTCAGTAATCCAACATACAGTTCTTGAGATGGCTACAAATTTTCTGCTGAACTTTGAAATGAGACTCCTGCTGAAACAAACCATGAAAGAGACTGCCTAATCATGTCTATATCATAACCTCTTTTCAGTTCACAGTTTTCCAATGAACCATGACTTTTACAACACAAGTCATCCAAGACATCATATATTAGATCCTGTAGATATTGGGACGACTGCTCCATTGGTTCCAATACAAATTTCTGATCTTCTATGTGTTTATCCTTCATCATTTGCTCAAGAGTTTCCTTCAAAATTTGAAATGAATTAAAGAATAATGGTATAGAGTTATATTCCATTGATTCAAATTTTGTTTCGGGCTCTAAACTTTCATCTGGAATTTGAAAGTCAAGGGAACTTAGTGTTTGTAATCCTAGATCTTAAACAACTTCCATGTCATCAATGACATCCTCAACTGATTAATTAGAACATTCTCCATATGTATTATTGACAACTTGTTTATAATTTTCTCTCAGAAATTGAAATGAAGAGAAACATAAGGGCAAAGATTTTTCCCTTCCTCTAAATGTTTTTTCATTTTTCTCATTGTTGTCATAATCAATATGCATAGGTTGATTTCCATATTTGAGCTGTAATTGATCTTGTGGTAGAAGAAAGAGTGAGCCCTATATAGTTCTTATTGAAACAATATTTTCTTGTACCCCAAGTTCACTCAAATAAGATGGTACCTCTAGCTACCCTATGCCTTGATTCTCAATAATTTCAATGGTATTAATGGTGGTAAACAAAGATGCCTCTAGAATAGTTCTTCACTTGTGATGAATTTTTCAAAGAACACATTACCCAACATGATAATGTGTGGGAAAATGATTACTTCTTTCAACTCACCAAAGTTATACGGAAAATGTAAATTGTCTAGGACTACATGCTCTATCACTTGAAACTATCCACCCATGTGACTAGAGTTATAGGGCTTCACAATGACATCCAACATGCAATTAAAATGCACCATCCTACAAAAATCAAGCTATCTTGAAAGTTTGAGGAAAACAATTATGTTGTTTGTCATCCCCCATATGGTTAATGGGGGGATACATGGTTAATTGAGGAGGTGAAGCAAGTATTTGATTACTCCAACAACATATGGTTCTTAGAATCTCCTCATATCTCTAGATTTGATTCCTTCCTTCAAGGGTTGAAGGACCAAGTATTTGAATATCATATATTCATCTCTTTATCCTATAAATAGTTCTTACTTGCTAGTTGGGAGACCAAAAAATTATATTTAAAAATTTGTCCAATATTGGAAATTTGAAAAACTAAACCCTAAGTTGGGCCCCCATTTTTCATATTAACTCGAAATTCTATGTGTTCCATCACTCCCTATGTATCCTATACTCACAGTATGGGGAGTTATTTATTCATTCAAACTCCAAAGACACTCAAAATTTCATCTAGTGAGAGCTTGAACTACAAATGCATCATACCTCTTATTTTTTCAAAGGAATATAATCATTTCAAAGAATAAATCACCCTTCTAAGGCCCACTGACTTATTTTGAAGTCATGAGCATGAAATGTTAAAATGGTTCACCTTTTGATATTGCAAGGTGTTTCTCCTTTCAAGCTTCAGAGATTTGATTTAATGATCTTGAAAGATTTTGGAAGAGATTTGACTCTTCCTTTCCCAAAAGGGTGATTTGTGAGTAAAATCATCTCTCTTTACACATGAAAACAACAACAAACATCTATTTGAGTTCCATAACTTTAGCTTAATTGAATTTGAAGTAGGAATTCATTATACTTATCTATGAGATCAAATTACCTTTTGTTTCTTTATACATTGTAAAGATGATTTTGTGTTTTTGGGCACTAATATTGATGCAGGAGCATCGCCAACATCAAGCGAGCTAGCGCGGAGACAAGCAGACAGTTAGAAAAGTGCCAGCACAAATTTTAAAATTTCCTTGAAGTTGTTGCGCAATCTTAAATGAAGTCATTAAGAAGAGGCGCACTTGTAAAATGTAAATAGACCTTGAGCGATTTTCTCTCATCCTTAGTAGGTAGAAGGCATTTATAGTAGTTAATGCAAGTACGTAGAATTGAATGTGTAGATTAGATAGTTCTAGAGCACAAGAGGGAAATGAGATATAGACACCCTCATTGTGTATTGTAACATTATTATGAAGCAACATTGTTGGGGAGAGAAAGAGCATGCAGAGAGCTGTGTGTAAGAACACCCATGTACAGATATTTGGATTAATAGAAAGAGTTTGATTCAAATTCATGGTTTCGTGTTTGTTCTCTGTGTATTGATGTTGAATGGTATGCTCATGAATGTTTGCTTCCTGTTATACATTTTCTTTATATGCTGTGTATATGATTTCATGTTTTGAGTTTGAAGTCTAAAAGGAAGTAGGAATGAGTTTCAATTGTTTCTCTATCTGAACAAGGGTTCCTGCAAGGAGTGTAGTCGAATTTTCTGCTAGGAGTGCGTTGACAAAGGGTTCAGATAGGGTATCTTTTGTTCTCGTTCATTTAGAAGTGCAGATAGGAATAAGAACCATGCAAGGAGTGCACAGGCCAAGTGAAGTCTGAGGGTTGCGAACCCAAGAAAATAATTCAGAGACTGTTGTTGTAGGAGTGCACAGAGTCGAAGGAAATTCAACACTTGGAAGTGTCTGAAGGTTGCCGCAAGGAGTGCGCGCAAGAGTCTTCTCTAAGACTCGGAGGTATAAGGAAGCTCAGGAAGGATAAAGCCTTATAACCATGGAAAGGGTTGCACAGAAGTTGTACCTGGAAGAATTAGGAAGGCGTCCTAAGTCTGCGTGCAGGAGGACGAGTTACCAGGGGAAGGAATGGACGGTCGAAATTCTCTAAGGATAATTCAAAAATTTTCGTGAGTCGTCAAATCTCACAGAGAAGCAGGGAAGGTACGGTGAAAGTGTCGAAAGGTTCTAAGCTCAGGAGGGGTAGGACTGTAGATCTGAACCATAAGGGCCATCGGATTTACACGTATATACTTGTATCGGGTTTTTGTGGGTGGAAGTCCCATAAACTTGGCAACGGGAATCATGATATCATGAAATGTGAAATCCCGATGACTAAGAGGATTGTGTGGGCCACAACGGAGTCAGCAAAGTGGACAGGTGGTGTACTGCTGACAAAATTCAATTCAATTGACCATATCGGAGTTTCATGGGGTGAAGTCCCGAGTTCTTTGCATTAGGATTCACGATACCGTGAAGTCCGAAATGCTGATGGGGTGAGGTGGCATTGAGAATTCAAAGCTTGCGAGTGTATTGGAGTTTTGACAAATCGAGATTCAGAAGTCGAGGAGACAAGTTTCTCGACATCGCGATCACTGAAATCATGATAGGGAAAACCCCGAAAGGGAAAAGGAAAGGTCAACATTGACTATTGTCAGGTTTCAGGGATTCAGGAGACCAACGCTCGACCACCAGATTCACGAAGTTGCGAAGTCCGATCTCCCAAGTGTAAAGAGGGGATCCCGTGAGAGTTTGTTGTGGGTGCATATTTCCCGATAGGGAAATAGAAGAGCCATTTAAGAGTTCTTTGGGCCAGTGGGAAAAGAAAGATCCTTTGAGCATGCAGACCTTCCGACCTGCGGGTTGAGAGGTTGCAGCCGTGTGCATCAGATATGGGTGAATCCATGAAGATATGCCACACTTTCTAGTGAAATGTGGTGATGGAAATTTGACATTTTACATATTTCTAAAATTTGAAGCCCTCAAAACTCGTATATGCCTTGTGAATTTTGACATGAAATTAAAAAACAATTTGTAGGGAATTGTGTTGTCTTTTTAATGATATTATTTTTTAGCAAATATTAATGTCATTTCTTGTGTCAAAAAATTGTATTTAAATAAATGTTTTTCTTTGTAAATTTTAGGAAAAGTTAAAAAGTGACTTTTGTTCCCAACAACTATTTCATTGTTCAATGTATAATTTTCAAATATATATATATATATATATACAACCACAATCTACACAAAAATGTAGTAGTGCACTTTTTTTTTACTGGAAATTTTACTTTTTATTATTTTTTACGTAGACAAATTATTATTTGAATCAAATTTTATACACTTTTGTGTTCCCAATGAATTTTTTCCTCTTGATTACATAAAATGAAAAACTAGAAATACCCTTTTGAAGAGAAAATACCCATGGAGTGTACACAATTTTTTTATAATTTTTTGGATGTGTAGCTTTTATGGCACTGATTTGACTTTGAGCAACTTTGTAACTATAGAAAAAAATTAAAGTATAAGTGTTAGAAGAATATAACTTAAGAATTTAATATGAAATCAAAATTGTGAAATAACAAGGCATTGGATAGAGGATTGAATGATGAGTCCATTGATGTCAACAACAATTGTAAAAAAATAACTTGATGAAGGTGTTGTAACTTATAGGCAACAAAAATTTAAATAATTTCCACATTAAACAATTTATTTTTTTAAAAGAAAAAACCCTTTGAGTGAACCAAGTGTCAACTCACCTAGTTATTTTATCATTGTAGATTGAATTTTTTTTTTGTGTGTCAATATGATATTAGTCCACATTTTAGTCAGCAATCAAGAGTAGGAATGTGAGAAACCATAAAAGGAAATATGATCCCAAATGGGTTGATGAAGATGAAGTGTGAGAAGGATAGAAAGAGGATGAAACAAAACTAGAAGAATTGAGAGAACATCGAGAAGAAAATGTAGGTCAATCCATCACCCAACCTTTAGTGCATATATCTAGAGAGTGTTTAGAGCATCTAGTTGAGGGAAATATTGGTAATTTTTAACCACATTACATTAATGCATATTATACTCACAATTTTGATTTATACTTTGGTTTATTATTTATATATTAAGTTTTATATGTAACACATATCCTCTCAAAATTTGTTGGACTATGTAGGGATATAATATAATCAATCATCACAATACCTTGACATATCTTATGTTTCAATAATAAATAGGAGTCATAGTGGTTTTGAAAGGGGTGGATTTTTTTTATAAAGTTTGGATACATAAACAAGAAAAGAATTTAGGGACCCAAGCCCTAATCGGATAGTTTCAAATCATGTCAATAACATAATTAACTTATGTTTTGAGAAAAACTTAGCGATTACATAAGCTTAAATCCTACAGGAATTAATAAAATAGTAAACATGGAACAAATATGTTGGGTTTTCAAGATGTTGAGAATGCAAAGGAACATGAGAATGTATTATAAAATGTATCAAAAATATTTTGTTCATTTGAAAAATAAAGAAATCCCAATATCTGAGCTACTTGTAGGGAAATTACAACTGTCATTGTAGCACTAGGAACTTCAAGAAGTCAAATGGTGGCATCATTTCCAAAATTTTTCCATGTTTCAAGAAGAACATTGCAAAGGCATACTAAATTCAAGGTCTGTATAGATGAAAACAATGAAGCTACTTGTTGGTATCTTATTTGCAGGGAACCCTATAGAGATAGACTTTCAAAATGCATTAGAGAGAAGATGGTAGAGTTTTACGAAACCCATTCTCATGCTATAGTAGATTGGAAATATTTTTTACAATGACCCTTATATAGAAGCATGCATGATGAGCATTGCAAGTGCATTATGAACATGAAAAAAATAAACTATTTAAGGAATCACAATAAAGAAGTATCACTGTCAATATTTCCAGTAGCATGTTTTATAAATTGACACCATGGTATAGTAGGCACAACATAGTTCACACCACTTTTTGTTGTTTATACCACATTGGATTTTATCTCTATTACGACATATTTTTAGATTTATGCAAAATGAACTAGAAAGGTGACTCTCCTCCTCCCATAGTGTGATATTATTTCAATGATATTGCATAGAATGAATCCCAAATATGTGGTTTTAAATAAAATTATGTGTAGGTGGAAGAGGATTCCCTAAATGTGGTAATTTGGCATCATTCTGTTAAGCACTAAATAATGGCTCATTACCCCTTAATTGGGTCATATTACATTAGTAATTTTATTTTATTTATGTTGGATTTAGTCCATTAGTTGTAATTATACCTCCTAGTCTCCTATATATACCAAGGAGACATTTTCATTTGGAATCATCTTGTAATTGTACATTTATGTGGGCATAAGGAGGTTTCCCTCTCGAAGAGGCTTATTATCTGAATTTTCTCTTTTTCAAGGCATTGAGTACTTATTCTGAGGCTTTTCTATGCTATATTGATATTTGGTTCTTAACATATGGTATCAGAGCTCAAGGTCTTGGGGTTTCTCTGCTACATCTGAGACACCTTGGAATTTTCTCTATAAATTTTTTTATACAATGTTTTAGAAGGAACGACTTGGAGGATATTTATTAGATGGATCAAGGTACGTTGGGTTAAAATTTCATCTCCCGAGTCCTTATACTTTTGGAGATACAACATGTGCAAGATAGGGTTCTGGAATCATTCTGAATTGATTCATTGCAGAATTTTCACTATAAAATTTTTTATGTAATGTTTTAAACCCTGAAATATGGATTCTATTCACAGAAATTAGTAAGGTATATGTGGTAAAAATTTCAGCTTCTGGGTCATCTTACATTTGTATATACACCATGTGGAAGATAGGGTATCTGACTAGTCCAATTGACTAGTCTCTAGAAGGTGTTCCAGGTAAAACAATCATAACTTCTTCCTAGAGTATCCAAGTTGAGTGAGACTGGTTGCATTGGATAGTGGATAGTCTGTAGTATTTCTGGTACGTGTTTCATAATTTTGTATCAATTATTTTGTGTTGGGCATGCTATACTAGTGAGATCTCCCGGAAAGGATAAAAAACAACAAGTTGTGGGGACATTACTATAAATTCCACTTGGCACATCCAATTTTTATCATACCTATGGAATTGCAGAGAATAAATATCAGAGAACTACAAAAAAAAAAGTTTCATACCCAGAAGGGCTGAAACTTTTGATATACAGTAGAAGAAAGATTGTCTAGTAGAACCACCTTAAAATCAAGGTTCAAAAGTGATACTTGGCGAACATACCACCCAAAAAGGGAACTTATATAGAAAATAAGCCTCCAAAAGGTCCTACTTGGACTCTTGATGAAGGTGAAGAAATACGTAGGGACATAAATGAATTACAAAAGAAGACAGTGACAAAAGATGAACTACAAGGGATGATGGATTCAACTGAAGCTAAATTGGAGGCAATAATGGATACTAATATGGATGGTTTAAAAAGGGAGATCATGGAAGGAATGAAAAATTTCCTAATAGAGAGGACACCTGAAAGTGAAAATTTGTCCCATGAAATGCATGATGAGGACACAAGGAAGATGAGTCAAGAATGGAGAAAATCCAACTTTGGGTTGAAGACCAATCACGTTCCTAAAATTGATATGAGGAAGTTTGATGACAAGGACCCTATCACATGGATACTTCAGATGGAGCAATTATTTTATCTACATAATGTTCCACATACATAAAAGGTACGAATTGCTTCTTTATATTTAGAACCCAATCAATTTTTATGGTATCAATGGCTTTTTTCTCGCAAATCACTCATCACTTGGACAATTTTCATGGAAGAAATGATAGCACACTATGAGGATACAAGGAGCAATACCTTCTTTAGCCAATTGATAAATATCAAGCAAAAGGGTTCAGTTACAGAGCACATTGAGAACTTCCAAAGATTGAATATAAAGGTAACAAATTATCCAGATGAGCACTTTATTGATGTATTCATAGGAACTTTAAAGGATAACATTCAACATGAGGTTCACCTTTGGGAATCCAAATCATTGGAGAATGCATTTAGGGTGGCAAGAAATTTTGAAAGTAAAAATATGGCTATGGATACTAGAAGGACCAATCCTAACAACTATAGAGAGAATAATGCTCCTTCTTCTAAAACACCTCAACCTACAAGGTTGACATCTCAACAATTGGAGGAAAGAAAATAAAAAGGTTTATGCTTTAATTGGGACAACAAGTATAGTAAGGGACATAGGTGTGGTGAGAATAAATTATTCTACATAGATTGTGAAGAGGAAGAAGAACAAGAACAAGAACCATCTCAAGATGAAAACATAGAAGCAATTTCGTCTAAAGAGTTGAATCCCATGATATCGTGTAATGCATTGGCTGTAATTAGCACTCAAACCCTCAAGATCGAAGGATATATCAAAAATAAAAAGGTAATAGTCATAATTGATTTTGGCAATACTCATAATTTCATTCACTATAAATTAGCCAAAGCTCTCAATTGCTTTCTATATCCAGTGCCAGAGTTTCAAGTAATGATTGCAAATGGAGGAACTATCAATTGCTCAAGAAAATGCAATAATATCAATCTTACTATGGGTTAATATGTAATGAATATTCCAATAATTTCTATACCCATGGGTGGTGCCGATGTTGTACTAGGAATCCAATGGTTACAATCATTAGGAATGGTGGCTTTTAATTTTCAAGAACGTTTCATGAAATTTTCATTGGAAGGAAAAGAAATTGAGTAAAGAGGTATCACATGGAAATAGAGTAAGGTGATAAGCTCTAATGGCATGACAAAATTATTGAAAAAGGGGCATCAAGGTGTTATTGCACACCTATGCTCACTATATGTTCAAATATCTAAGCCATCTATTCGTCTAGATCTCCAAGGGATCATTGATAAACATTCCAAAGTATTTGAAGATATTCCCAAAGGTCTTCCACCCACTCAAAATCATGATCATGATATTCACCGAATTCCTGGGAGTGTTCCTCCTAACATCAGGCCATACAGATACCCTTATGCCCAGAAGAGTGAAGTTGAGCACATGATGGCATTATTAGACCTAGCCAAAGTTCTTATTCTGCATCGGTGGTAATGGTATTCAAGAAATATGGCTCATGGTGTATGTGTCCAAATTATAGAGAACTCAACAAGATCACTATTAAAGATAAGTTTCCTATTCCCGGCATTGATGAATTTTTAGATGAACTACATGGAGAAATCTATTTCACAAAGTTGGATCTCCGTTCAGGGTATCACCAGATTAGAATGAAGGAAGAAGATATCCCAAAAACAACATTTCAAACTCATGAAGGTCATTATGAATTTTTGGTCATGCCTTTTGGCCTTACAAATGCACCTTCCACATTACAAGGGTTGATGAATTCCATTTTCAATCCCTTCCTTCAAAAATTTGTGTTATTATTTTTTGATGATATACTAATCTATAGCAAGTCTTGGGAGGATCATGTGCGACATGTTGACAAGGTGCTACAACTACTAAATGAGCAACAACTATATGCAAAACCATCCAAATGTTTCTTTGGAGTGAAGGAGGTAGAGTATTTGGGTCATATTGTATCTCATGAAGGTGTCAAGGTAGACCGTACCAATATTAAGGTCATGATGGACTAGCCTATTGTTACACATGAAATTTGCACACCTAGGTACTTCACCTTAAGTGTCGTAAAATGTCATATAAGTGTCTCATACACCCTTGACACCATGGAATAACCTATGTCACAATCCCTAGTCAATGTGGAGGAGGGATATATTACATGAAGGCAAAAATACCAACTACACATGAATTATTATTAATATTAATGGAAAAGAAATTGATTAAGTGTGAAAATCAAGTACACATGAATTATTATTAATATTCATGGAAAATAAGTAATTAAGTGTGAGAATCCACCTCACATTTGGTTTCCTATTTTTTAGGGAAGGTGGAGGATCTCATGGATGGTTGAAATATTTCCTCCTTAAAATCCCTGAGAGATATTTCCTCCCCAAAATCCTTAAGAGATATTTTCTCCCTAAATATCTTAGAGATCCCTTTCTTGGTGGATCTGATGAGAGATCCTCTCCATGGTGGTTAAACCTCCAAATCCTATATAATGAGGGGTTTCCATGGAGGAGAGGGGGAGAGAGGAGTTTATAGATACCAAACTTATGATCTCATGAGCAGTGGAGGAGAATAATCAGTGAAACTATTGTCATTATGATCATGGAGATTTTGACAAAGGGTTGGACAAGGAGAGCTTGATGAAGTTGTTGCACTCACATCTATGGTTGTAAGTTTTCTTCATTGTTGTTTTCATTAATAAAATCAATGCTTGGCCTGTTTCTTTCAAACTTGTACTTGTTCCATATAAGTTTGTCTGCAGTAGATGGATCTATGTTTTAACTAATCTCAGTAGAGTAGGAAGTCTTTTGTACTTTTGTTTGTCTTGCAGGACCTACTAAGGAGCTCAAGATCAAAGCTCATCTTGGACCTTGCAAGGACAAATGACGTTCATAAGGTACACACCTTCCTCCTTATTTTTTGTTCATCAGCTTGATTATATCTAAAAGGAAGTCAGTGTCCATGTTAAGCACCTTCTGTATTGGAGTTAAGGGTCTAGCTCTCAAGAGGAGATCTACCTGTCCGTAGGGAGATATTCCTACAACAGAAATTGGCGACTCCACTAGGGAGAAAATCTGATTTTTGTTTCCTTTCCCAGATTTTGTCCTGGCCCTTTGCCCACTCATTTGATATTCTCCATTAAATTTTGTATTCTTAGAATGGTTTGATTACCTCTTTGTGCCACCATGATCACCTTGATTGGCTGAATTTTCTTGAATTTTTGAGTTTCTAGAATTTTTCCTGAGATTTTTGAAGTAGGGCACTCCCCTACCTTGTTATCACAGCACCAATACTCCTTGAAGGTCTTAAAAAGAGCTTTATAAAGCTCTAGTTCCCCTTACACTACAACACTCCCATTTTTTGTGGAAAATCTTCTAGTTTTTCAAATTTTTGGGTTCAGTTTTTGCTTTGTACATTTGCTCAGGGTCTCCTACTTTTAGTCTGTCTTGGTATTGGCCTTCAATACCCTATTTTCTAAGATTCATTCTCGTTTGTTTGGATTTTTTGACATTTGTCCTTACTTTGCAATTTGTCCTTCACGATTTGGAGGCAATTTGCCGTTTTCTTCTCGTTTGTCTGAATGAGTGAAAACTTTGTAAGGGGTTTCGAAGGTCTTTTCTACTTTTCTTTCTGATCTTTGAGTCATCTTGTCCAAGATATTTCTCCTCCCTTTTGAGTTTTTGGTTTTCTTTCTCTTGTTTGATCGCAACAAGGGTGTGTTTTTGTTTATGTGGAGTTTGCTTCCGGTTGCTTCAATCTCACAACTCTTGAAGTCTGATTAGCATAGGAAGTTTTACATCCAACTGATCATCGGTCACATATAAACATTTTAGCATTGTATTGGATTCCTTATTGAGGACTATTGCATGAGGTCATTGCATCTTGGTGTTTGAAAGTGAAAGGAAAATCCTTCTCCTTCCCTTAAAATAGAAATTCATTGAAAGAAAAGACTGCTTATCATTTCTTGTGCATGTTTTGGGAACCGAGTCATAATATCACCAGCCTTCACTCTCATGCACCTCTGAGTAAACAATAGCCACTAAAATCAACGCTTAACTAAAATTTATCAGACATTTTACATATTTTTTAGAAAACCTACATTAGTTTAAGGTGTAGGGCTTTGGAATAGGTTGAAAGAATAAATTTCCAAAGCTATCAAACAAACTTAGTATCTTGCGGTAGGGAGAGTGAAATCTAATTGTCATATAGGATTTTTGGGATTCCCCTCTCACACAGGGGTTACACACGAGGTCGCACTCGAGAGAGATATGAATTTTATCCCTCCGTGGTTTAACTGATTGTAGTAGTCAGATCTTATTATGGGGGTCGCTTGAAGGTATACCCACAATGTTGAGTGGAAGCCTTTCAAGTTTATTTCAGGCTAGATACCCTGCCCTTACGTTCGGACTGGACTGTCAACTATACCCACCCAGGGGCTGAATACGAGTTGGTGAACTTAGTAGCCATAATATTTAGGGTCTTACACAAGGTGACGGTGAAGGGAAGTCTCATTGTACCTGGAACAGACATTGGTCAAACTCACTCGGGCTCCTTGGAGGGTAAACCCACAATTATTGCATGGAATCTTGCACCAAGGTGTAAGTCCATTAAGCAGGTCGCCAACATAATTGATCCACCTACTCTATCCCCGCCCCTTCCTATTTTGATCTCACGATGTTAGATTTCATCACCAACTAGTGGTTTCATCATGGGAAGGTTTGTTTGATTGATTTCTTCTCAGATTCATAGCATGTGTTGTTTTTGTTTAGACCTTAGGTCGAGTTAGTGTTAATGGCATTGAATCCCGAGAGTACCAATGGAGTAACCCCTTCTCTCGGGGAACCTTACACCTTTCCTTCTTTTGGAAACTTTGGTCCTCCGTATATTGCCACACTGAGTCTTCAAAGACTCACCATCAGATTACCAGTTTGGTTGTTCCCCACTCCAGTGATCTTGAATCCTCCCAATGTTTCAACTGCACCTAATACTTTAGATGTTAGTACACCACCCACACATCAACCTCACATCGAATTTTCACCTTCTTCGCCCATTAAGTCTCCTTCCATTTCTCCTTCTTCACCTAGTGAAAGATCTAAAGAAAGTAGCCAGGTTGATTAGAAGAAGAAGAAACAAAAAGAGAAGAAGAAGAAGAGCCCGAAAAGGACCAAAGATCCAACAACATCTGATGTTGGATCCAAGCAACAAACTACTATTAATAGTATTGGGAGTGTTGATGAGGTCAACAAGATTAAAATGGAGAATCTAAAACCCAATTCCCTTGCAACCTTTGTAAGGGTGACCACATTCTCAGGGATTGCCCCGGTCTTATCAAGGTCTTAGAAATGTGATCTTCCATGTCATTAGCCCTTGCTGGGTATGCTGGTGATGCCCCGTCAACTAGTGACGTTAAGGTTGGTAAAAAGAAGACAACTGTCAGGTTTCCTTGCATGTTATGAAAAGGTGATCATTACTCTCACCTTTTCCCTTGTATGGACAAGGGTTATTCTCTTTGGAAAAAATTCAACTCCCAAAAGGGTATCGTAAGATTTCCCCCTACCCATCGTTAGTTGATGGACTGGTCAATCCGGTTCCATCCCCAGTCAGTCTGATTGATCAGATGGTCAATCTAGTTTCCTCCTCAATTGAACCACAAACAAAAGTAGTTGATCCAGTTCCATCATCGATCAACCCCACTCTTCATCAAAAGAGTGTAACCCAAGTGGTCGATCCATTTTCATTCTCAGTTGACCCCACTCTCTCGTTAGAGAGTGACAACAAAGAAGTCGATCTATTTCCACCCGTCGAGCCCATTCTCCCCTTAGAGAATGAAACCCAAGGGGTTGATCCAGTTTTGTCATCGGTCGATCCCACTCCTCCTTTGATGAGTGCCAAAGTGACTAATCCATTCCCTTCCTTGGTCAGTCCCACCCTTCATCTGAAGAGTACCAAAGTGGTTTCTCTAGTTACATCATCGGTCAATCCCACTCTTCCATTGAGGAGTGCCAAAGTGACTGATCCAGTCCCTTCCTCGGTCAGTCCCACCCTTCATCCGAAGAGTGCCAAAGTGGTTTCTCTGGTTACATCATTAGTAAATCCCACTCTTCCTTTGAAGAGTGCCAAAGTGGTCGATCCAAGTCCACCATTGGTTGATCCTACTCTCCCTCTAGAGAGTAAACCCGATACTGACCATGTTTTTCTCGTTGATACAGAATCTACCATGTCGGGGGGAATTCCTCATTCTCCTATGAAAACCCCTCCAAGTAATGAGACCATCCTTTTTTATTTGGGTGCGTTAACTGGACCTCGTCTTCCCTCTCACATTCCTTTCTAGATTACAGTACAGGTTTGTGGTCGGGACATTCCTCAAACACTAATAGATGAAGGTGCATCTGTTAGTATTTTCTCTTTTGTTGCTTGGTATGCTTTGGGTTGTCCTCAGCATGTGCCAGTTACAAAGAATCTGTTAGCCTTTAATAGAATAACCAACCAACCTTTAGGGACCCTTCCTCAGTTTCTGGTAACTTTGGGAGGGAAAACTTTCTTTATTAATGTCATGGTAGTTCGAGACCCCTTGGATTTCTCTTTACTCCTTGGGCGGGATTATGTCTATGCCATGAAAGCTATTGTGTCCACTCTTTTTCGTGTGATATATTTCCCTCATGATGGAATAATTATGACTATTGATCAACTTTCATTCATCGATCCTGACTGGATTACCTCCCTAAATGGTTCTTATATGTAGACAATATCACCCCCGCTGCATGTTAATTATGTGGTGTTGTCTCCCATGACTTCAACTTTTGACGATTTGGATCCGGTAGTTGACATGGTGATATCTTCGGTAGGGATATTGGAGCCTGATCTTCTTACCCCTATCATGACCCTCGATCTATGTTCCTTCCAGAGCGATTATCTTCCATCCAATGAAGATCTCTTAGAATCCATGACCGAGTTTTGTCCCTTGACATGGTATCCTTCCAGAGCATTATCCTCTTGGAAGCCATGATCAAGACAGAGCCATGAGCATAGTTTATCTTCTCTATGGCAAGCTCATTAAAAAATGAAATAGAGGTCATGAGCATAGTTTTTCCTGTATGTAGCAAGCTCGTTAAAAAATGAAACAAAGGTCTTGAGCATAGTTTTCCTCTCTATAGCAAGCTCGTTAAAAAATGAAACAACAATCTGGGGATCAAACCTGGAACCCTGAGCATAGTTTTTTTCTGTGTCAAGATCATTAAAAAATGAAATAGTCACCTCTCTTGAACCTTCTTTTCATCCACCCTTCTTTTTCTCATCTACTAGAGAAATTGGTGACAACCTCAAAGTCAGTGAATGAATTGAATCTTGGAGGGCATGTCTCCAGCGTTTGATGATCATTTTGGAGTTAATCCACTAGCTGTCAAGCTGGGGGCATACCGAGCTTAGTATTTGTTCTTTCTCATGCTCGTAAATACATGAGAATGCATCCGGGTAGACTTTTATCTCTTTTTCGGACTTGTATGGATACACAAAAAAGGAACACCCTGGAGTCATCTTTAAGCTCTTTTCATACTCTCTAAACATGAAAATATTGCCAAGTGATCTTGCTTCCTTTCCCACTCGTTAAAAGGTTTGAAAGGGCATCTTTCAAGTGATAATTTATCTCTTTTTCGGCCTCATGAGACTAACATTATGGAATAGGACAACATTGGAGTCACCTTTAAGTCATTTTCAGACTCTCTAAATATGAAAAACCACCGACTTTACCTTCTCTGGACTCGTTAAACAATCATACATTGAAGGGCCCATATGGGATCGAACCCTTACATCTTATAGTTCATTAAACACAGGAATAAGGACTTACCGAAGGTGATTTATATCGAGCATGTGTTACCCTCCTCAAGCTCATTAAATTAAAAAGAGGTACTCATCTATCTGGATGGGGGAGAAAATTGAAAGAAGCAAGCCAAGAAGTTTTTGAGAACATTACCAGTAACTCTTAGAGTTTCCCTTGAACACGACACTTTGTCTTTGTGCACATATTAATCCACTGAACCTCTGCATTGAACCAATCCTCTGAGTTTTTCTTACTCCTTTGGGTCACCCGAAGAAAATCATAGTATCCACTGCATCATCGTGTTTTGGTCCATGTCATGTTTCTGCTATTGTGCCTCAGTGTTCAAGGGAAGTATCCACCTCAAGAGTCAGCCATCACAAATATCTTGTCTCAATACCCATGTCAGCCCATGTTCATTTGATCTACCAATTACATCTATTTATCTATTTCGTGTCGTTGATGGAGGATACATTAAGGCCCTCCTTCGACGAGTCTATTCCTGTCGACTTCAACACATTATCCAGGAACTAGACTTAGAAACCAGTTAGTACTTTGGGACCTACATGCCTTAATGGAAGGCCTCCTCATGTTCGACAGTGGGTTTACATCATTGACCTCTGATCGGATGATTCCATGGATGTTCGACTTCAGCTCATCCATTCACATTCATTGGAATGTACTAGAGTACCTTGGGAATCACTGACATCAATGGTGACCTCCCTCGCGCATGTTAACGGTTTACATCATTGACTAGTAATCAAGTGTTTTCTACCATTTTTGACATCAGGACATCTATTCACATGGTTAGATTCGTACTACATCGATATTGATAAGAAGACCCCGGGTTGAGTGATCACTCTGATATGTACTTTGCCCAGGTTGCGACAGAGTTTCTCTTGAACAATGACACATATACTGTCACATAGATCCACTTTGTATTTTTTGTGTCTATGTCTTGTCATTTTGTAGATACACTATGTATTCTTCATGGCTATGATCAGTTTAGGTCATAGGAGTATGGATCGACACTGTATCCTCAGTGACTATACCTTTTATCAATATAATTATGGATCCGCAGTGTATTTATGGCAGCCATATCTTGCAAGTCTTTATCACCCAAGCAAAGGTATGCCTACCTTGGGTTTGAAACATGTCATAATATTTGTTGGATGTTTGTGTGTAGCTTCTATCAATTTCTCTGCGTCTACACCCTTTCTTTAAAGATTTGTAAAGTGTTTCGACCATCATTCTCTCTTTTGACCTCACACTTTAGGGGGCATTCTGTTACACATGAAATTTGCACACCTAGGTACTTCGCCCTAAGTGTCGTAAAATGTCATATAAGTGTCTCATACACCCTTGACACCATGGAATAACCTATGTCACAATCCCTAGTCAATGTGGAGGAGGGATATATTACATGAAGGCAAAAATACCAACTACACACGAATTATTATTAATATTCATGGAAAAGAAATTGATTAAGTGTGAAAATCAAGTGCACAAGAATTATTATTAATATTCATGGAAAATAAGTAATTAAGTGTGATAATCCACCTCACATTTGGTTTCCTATCTTTTAGGGAAGGTGGAGGATCTCATGGATGGTTAAAATATTTCCTCCTTAAAATCCTTGAGAGACATTTCCTCCCCAAAATCCTTAAGAGATATTTTCTCCCTAAATATCTTAGAGATCCCTTTCTTATTGGATCTGATGAGAGATCCTCTCCATGGTGGTTAAACCTCCAAATCCTATATAATGAGGGGTTTCCATGGAGGAGAGGGGGAGAGAGGAGTTTAGATATACCAAACTTATGATCTCATGAGAAGTGGAGGAGAATAATTAGTGAAAGTATTGTCATTCTGATCGTGGAGATTTTGAGCAAGGGTTGGACAAGGAGATCTTGATGAAGTTGCTGCACTCACATATATGGTTGTAAGTTTTCTTCATTGTTGTTCTCATTAATACAATCAATGCTTGGCATGTTTCTTTCAAACTTGTACTTGTTCCATATAAGTTTGTCTACAGTAGATGGATCTATGTTTTAGCTAATCTTAGTAGAGTAGGAATTCTTTTGTACTTTTGTTTGTCTTGCAGAACCTACTAAGGAGCTAAAGATTGAAGCTGATCCTGGACCTTGCAGGGACAAATGACGTTCATAAGTTACACACCTCCCTCCTTCTTTTTAGTTCATCAACTTGATTAGATCTAAAAGTAAGTTAGTGTCCATGTTAAGCACCTTCTGTCTTGGAGTTAAGGGTCTAGATCTCAAGAGGAGATCTACCTGTCCGCATGGAGATATTCCTACAACACCTATTTCCAAAACATTGAAGAATATTATAGGATTTTTTGGTTTGACAGGTTAATACCACAAGTTTTTTCGGCACTATGGAAGAATAGAAACACCTTTAATGTCACTAACTAAGAAGGACGCATTTTCATGGACTCTAGAGGAAAATAAATATTTTGAACAACTTAAAGAGGTGATGTGAAAAGCTCCTGTCTTGACCACTCCATACTTCACAAAAACCTTTATTGTGGAAAGTGATGCCTCGCGAAATTGAATTGGTGTTGTCCTAATGCAAGAAGGAAGGCCCTTATATTTTGAAAGTTGACCACTCAAGGGAAAGGACTTACACAAACCCATTTATGAGAAGGAAATGATGGCAATACTACATGCATTGAATAAATGACATCCTTACCTAATAGGTAGGCACTTCAAGGTCAAAAAAAATCATGATAGTCTTAAATACTTCTTGGAACAAAGACTATCTTTAGAAAAACAACAAAAATGGGTAACCAAGATATTGGGTTATGATTTTGAAATTGTCTATAAAAAAGGGAAGAAAAATGTTGTGGTAGATGCACTCTTAAGAAAGGATGAAGATGTTGAGGCCTTTCTCTATGCTATCTCAATCATCCAACCTGATTGGATAATAGAAGCAAGGGATGAATGGAAGAATGACGGAAAAATGTGGAATCTCATTCAAAGTTTGCAGCAGGATTCCAGTGCATTAGATACATTTACATGGAAAAATGATTCACTATGGTACAAAGATAGCTTATATTTATGTAAGAAATCCCAAATCAAACAAAATGTACTATTGGAATTGCAGACCTCTCCAGTAGGAGGGCACTCAGGATTTTTGAAAACCTACCATAGGGTAAAGAAGGATTTTTTTTGGGATGGCCTTAAAACTAATGTTCAAAGGTTTGTGGCAGAATGTTTGGTTTTCCAACAAAATAAGGTGGAAACAATGAAGACCCCAGGTATTTTACAACCATTAGCCATCCCAAGTCAGCACTGGGAGGAGGTTTCCATGGATTTCATCACAGGGTTACCGAAGTCTGAAGGAAAGAGTGTCATCATGGTGATTGTTGATAGACTGACCAAGTACGCACACTTTTGTGCACTCTCTCATCCCTTCAAAGCCAGTACAGTTTCCACCACATTCATGGAGATAGTGCAAAAGCTACATGGCAGCCCAAAGATTATTGTAAGTGACAGAGATCCCATCTTCAATGGACATTTTTGGACATAATTATTTTCTTGCTTGGGTACTCAATTGGCTCATAGCTCATCCTATCATCCTCAATCTGATGGACAAACCGATATAGTGAACAAATGTTTGGAAGGCTACCTTTTTTTCTTTGTCTCTAATAAACAAACACAATGGTTCAAATGGTTACCCTTGGTAGAATGGTGGTACAACACTTCCTTTCATACTGCAACAAAAATGACACCATTTATGGCACTCTATGGTTACCACCCTCCTTCCATCACTTCTTCTCTAAAATAAAAATATAAGGTTCAAGTAGTGGAAGATCACATCGAGCATCAACAACAAGTTCTCCAAATATTAAAGGACAACCTAACCATGGCACAAAATTGCATGAAACAACAAGCAGATCAAGATCGTAGTGAAAGAAGTTTTGAAGTAGGAGATTGGGTGTTTTTAAGACTACAACCATACAAATAGATTCCCCTCAAGAAAGCCAATAAGGATAACAAATTATCACTAAATTACTATGGCCCTTATAAGGTGTTGAAAAATATTGGTACTATGGCATACAAATTGGAGTTTCCTGCATCTTCACAAGTACACCCAGTTTTCCATGTTTCATGCTTAAAGAAGGTTATAGGTGACATAATCCCAATTCAAACTATGTTGCCAGAACTCGATGAGGAAGGAAAAATTGTATTGGATCATGAAGCCATCACTGACACAAGAATTCACCAGCTGAGGAATAGATCCATTTCAGAGTATCTCATTAAATGGAGGAAAATACCGGCTAAAGATTCCACTTGGGAAGATGAGTCTTTTATATAGAAGCATCCAGAGTTACTCAAGCATTGTGGAAAACACTTGTCTCAAGGGGAGGGGCATGTTAAGCCCTAAATAATGGCTCATTACCCCTTAATTGGGGCATATTACATTAGTAATATTATTTTATTTATGTTGGATTTAGTCCATTAGTTGTAATTATACCTCCTAGTCTCCTATATATACCAAGGAGACATTTTCATTTGGAATCATCTTGTAATTGTACATTTGTGTGTGCATAAGAAGGTTTCCCCCTCAAAGAGGATTATTATCTGAATTTCTCTCTTTTTCAAGGTGTTGATTACTTATTCTGAGGTTTTTCTATGCTATATTGATATTTGGTTCTTAACACATTCCATAGGAATTTTCCTATGTATCATGCACACCTTAGATTGTTATATATTATTGTGTTGTGGAGGAGATATGGTATGCTAGGAATCCATTATCTTATTTGGATGTGGCCTCTAAAAGGATTGGATTTCTTGAGGATGATATCCCTATTTTGGAATTCATGGGGAAAATTCAAAACAAAATTTATAAATATATCAAACATTCTCATAGATCCAGGTGGCAAGATTCCCAAATGAGATAGTCCTATGAGGTATTTGAGCTAAGAACAATCTTATCAATGGTATACTTCGTCGAGAATTACACATTTTGTCTCTGAACAGAAATACAAATTGAATACTATCATTCTAACCATGTACACTTTTTTAGGTATTTTATATGTAGTTTTGACATATATACTTTTGATTTTCTACGATCATGTGCACTAAAGATAAAGTTTTACTCATAGAAGACTTGTATGTGTAGGTGTATATATCCATGCATGTCTTGTATAGACATGCACATGTGAGTGTTATGACAGGGATATAATTTCAAAATCACATGGCAGTATCAAGGATTACCATTTTTATGTCAATGATGATCGCGAACATGACAAACTACATGTTCAACATTACATTGGCTTGATCTATGAATCATTCAAAAATAATGGGATAAAATTTACAAAGAACTGAATTTGGTGTGATAGGTTTGTAGGGAAGTTCAAATTAGGAAGATAATTTTAATGATTATGTTGGATTCATAACGAGAAAATATTTAAGCATACCTAAAGATTTTTAGAAATAGGGCATGGAAAGTGTGAACATGATGGTCTTGGTGCTTGTGTGAAATTAACACTAAGGAGGTAAAAAATGAGATATGATATAGTCTAACTCAAATCATCTACTGAAATAGTTAACTAGTGCATATTTCATTTAGAGCATGACGGTCGCAAATAGGTGAGGTCGATGCACATGTATGAGACTATAGTGTGAAAATTGAAGATCCAAATTATAACATACTTTGAAACATATGATCAGTAGAAACAAATATATTTGATATTTAATATGATGCAATTTATTTTTGAATGTTTGACTTGGTGATGTGAATATATCCATGCCTTGGTATTTTGAAACTATACTTGGCATACAGAACTATGTTTAGAGTAGAGACATAGGTTGTATAGTTTCCATTAATAAAAGAAATTATGTATTATTTTGTGGATTTTTCATTGATGTAGAGCGATATGCACTTGATCAATGTGAAAATGATGGATATGTGAAATAATGGAAATATGTCAATCTTTATCCAAATGGGAAACATGCAATTCCGACATGGAAAGAGATGCATGCTAAAAAGGTTGTGGTTTCACTAGATCATGATCAAGTTTTTGATGTTGTTAGGGAAGTCATGTGACTTCATTAATGGGTTCGTTATGGATTAATAGTTTTTTTGTTTTTCCTCTTCAACTTAATGTTCAAACTTTCAAACTTGAACAAATGTATATTGATTAATATTTTGAATTGTGGCTACAAGTGATGTATTTGTTGCCATTACACCATGGGGTAGTGAGGATAATGTGTCCTACTATTTGATGTGATGCATATAAATAAAAATTAAGTTAGTGAAATCATATCAAGAAGGATATTACACATACTAGTTTGGTGGCATGTTTGTAATGGGTCACATTTTTGAAAAAAAATGAAAAAATAGGGTGATTACATTATATATAAATATTTTAGGCATGAATATATATTTTTCCAATATAGACATTTGATGTAGTAGCTTACATACAACTAACATAAACCAAAGAAAAGAGAGATGCAACAAGGAGATGGAAGATGGTGGAAGTTGAATATTAACATATTATGGATACTTCCATTCCTATAACTCAATTTCCACTATAGGAAACTAAAAACTGAATTAGATACTTTGTTCGAGCAAGGGATAGAATAGGATCCCAGATTTTTGTGGTTGGAAGAATCACTTAATTGGGTCTCCATTGAGACCAAATAGATCCTTTGATTATTATTTTCTATATGATTAGATGCATTTGGTTTCAGACTTGTCCTATTTTTGATGTTATACTTTATGGATGATTGTAATTTGTTAGCATAGTGATGTACCTTATATGTGGAGTCAAGTAGACTAGGAGTAGTTTTTGAGAAGTTATGATACTTTGGGTAAGATAATATTATGAACATTTTATATCTATGTGAAGGTGATGTACGATGTGATTTTCCACTTAAAAAATGTTTTTTGTATTCTCGTTTTGAATATAAGGTTATTTCCTTGGAAAAAAAACTGCCATATGAGTAAACTATAGGCCTCTTTTGAGGTTGACCTGGTTGGTGCACTAACTTATTTTACAATTCCTTAATGTAATGTTTGATTGTAGTACTTTTCATATTAATCACTTGTGTGGTTGAAATTTGTTTCCTTTTTTGGTTGTATGTTATGAACCAAAACCTTAAAATATTATAAGAAACCAGAGTACACACTATGTACAACAAATGTGAGCATGGAGAACAACCCTAATATAGATATGACAAACAATTTACATAAAAATTCCTTAAATAATAGAAGAACCTCCGCTAAATATCCCAATACATTCATACATCCAAATCACATGTCCCCCAATAATGACTACATTATCTCTATATATACCTATGCACACATTGCACATGTGGACCCTTTATTAAGATTACCACTATTACATATACATTTACTCAATAACATATACATTTAACCACATATATGTCCCCCCTTGGGGTCATATAATATACAATTAACCCCATATATTCCCTCCTTTGGTTCATACCATGGTACCCTCCTTAAGCAAGATTTGTCTTCCAAGATTTTCAATTAAGGGTGTAGCATGTGATGAAGCCAAGCAATATTATTCCCTTACATTCCTACTTTATTATTTCTAGTGATGATGATAAATCCATCTAAAATTAATTCTTTTTGGTGTTAATCCTTGATAGCTAGTTGTTGTGTTGTAACTTGATATTTTTCCTGGATACTTAGGAACAATGCCAAGACATATTGAAAACTGACTTTAGGCCACGAACTGCCTCTTGAATTAGAGGGTGATCCCTCATCATATTTAAACATATTACTTCTCACTGCCACTAAGAAGTGGTTCTAACATTAAGTACATGATGCCATATTTGAATGATAAACAAGATAAACTAGGCAGACTGAGTTGAGAACATAAATGGAAGAAGAATGAAATAAGAATACTATAAATATATCATATTAAAGGCCCAATCCATTGGGCATGGAGTCTCATCCACCAGAACACAAATATGATAATGAAAGGTGTAAGAGGAGAGGAAGAACATTTAATATCAATCATGGGAGTGAGTAAGGAAGTTACTGCAAAGTTGAGATGAAGAAAGGAGGTTTTGCTGGGCATCTAAACAATGAGTCCAAGACTCCAACAAAAGAAAACAAGTTCCCTAGTTGAGAACATTACATGAATTCAAGAACATAAAACTTACAAAGTAACTCACAAAAAATCTATGATTAACAACAATGGTGGTCATACCAAATTGTTTTGTTTAACACATACAAATCTAACTGTAAATTATTGATTACATAAGAAGAATATAGATGAAATTAAAGAGGTTTAATACAAAAAATGGAAAGAGAACACAAGGCGTTTCTCTGCAAGAATTGTGAATCCATAGATTAAACTTTTTTTTCTAGAAAAATTACAATATCCCCATGGGATTCATTACAAAGGATACAATACAACTCATAAAAATATCCTAATCTGCTTGATCTGAATTTATGAGCGGAACAAAATGAAACCAAAAATTTATGAAATTAACCTAGAGAAACAGTGAACAATAATAGAGATACAGTAAAACTTGACTTCTATTAAACAAGAAATATGATGAAACTGTAAAAGCCAGACTGAAAACAAGCTTGCTAGAATGGTGGTAGCTTATCTCTGAGAAGAGATGTGACGACTATGCTCATTCGCAATAAGATGAGTACAATGAGGATTTGAATTCCTTTTTACAATACACATGAATTCCAAAACCATATACATCCAAAAACCAAATCCTAGGAGATGAAGCACCAAAATTCACGTGGGCCCCGTTGGGGTCAGTTAGTACATCAACTTCCCGAGGTCATAACTTTTGCATACGATCTCTGTTTAGGGAGAACAATATCTCATTGGAAAGGTATTGATGAGGATATTCATTTAAGGGGATCATTTAGAGCATTAACCTTTCATTGAGGTTCCCAATCATGAAAAAACATCGTTTAGTCCCTCAAAATGGCCCTAGAAGTTCTGGAACCGAAAAACAACTAAAAATAGTAAGTTGCCAAAAACATTGTTCTGAGCCAGTTGGACAAGGTGGGTGGCCACTAAGATCCTCCTCGATCATTGATCCCCCCTTTATTCCATCCTTAAATACTTATTTTATGTCTTTCACATACTTAACCACTTCTTGGAAATTTGGATATGTTTGCTAAGTTGATCTTTGGAAATGTGCAACTAATTCTAATGTTAGAATGAGAATAAGGTGTTTTGGTATATTTTGACACCTATGCTTATGTTTTATCCCTCCAAATGAGTAATTTTGTTGTTATAATTGAATCCTTGTTGACACTTATTCTTATACCTATCAATTGTTTCATTCTTCTACAAATCTTTCTAGATTATTTAATTATATTTTTCCGATCCATTTGCTGACAGTGAATTTATAAAATTAAACAAATCCACTATTTTTAACCTATGTAAAACCCATTTTTAGGAGTTTCAATAAATGATATTTAATGGCATTTTAGAGAGATATGTTCCAGCTGGTCTCCAACAATGACATAAGTGCATATGAATAGCTTCTAATAAGATCACTTAATACTTTTGACCTCAAATCATAAGATACATGACGAAGAATACCATCCAAATTCAATCCATGAAGCTCTAGTTGATTTCTAGCTACCATTGTGTACATATTAATATCATGTGTAACCAAAGAGTCTTTAGAAACAAATGCCAAGGATCCTTGATTCTAACTAAAAACTAGAAGAGGGCATGATTTTTCTTGATATTCATCTTTTGTTTCATGGAGACAACAAAATTTAGAGCTTCTTTCAAACTAAGCGTCTAGAGAGAAATGGAATAAATATTTTGTGAGAATCCAGGTGAGCCTCTTCACCTGGTCTTATGACTTGACTCACATAAATTCCTACAAATTTCAAAGATGTCTTGAGACCATGAAACTCATTTTGCAAGCCTTTGCAAGTTAACTGAAAAATACCTCTTCTGAACTCATCATGAAGGATTAGCATACCACCTAAAGTTTTTGCAAGAGGCTACAAAATTGGAATTTTCAATGGACATGTCCTAGCATGTAATATATCCACAACAGTATGATGAAAATCTTCATGAACCAAAAGATCCATCCATCTCATAACCTTATTTTCCATGTAATCAAAGTTTGGATGAATTAATGAATAAGGAACATGTCCAAGCCCATTGGTGTTAGGATTTCCCCCACACAAACCATAGTTAAACTATTTCCTCAAGATACTTTTGCCATGTATTGAGGCATATCTGTTAAGTGGAATTAAATAAGGGCAAGGGTAATCTCAATAGTTCCGCCAAAGTATCAGTTGCTTGCTACCTCTATGTTCATTTTCATTGCTATACATTTCCATTCTCCATGTGACAACCCACATAATATATCTCCATTGATTCATATGACCTATAGTCAATTAATCTTCGTACAATAATGTCTATTTCCATTGTGAGAGTATCATTCACTAGATAACCTTTTGAATGATCATACACATCTTTGACCAACACAAACAATATAAAACCCCAATCACCCAATGCACTTCTCCTAAGAATATATATTTGACTATAAACCTCATGAAGAGAATAAATCAACCAAATTTGGTCTCTTGCTACTATTTTATTCTCCACCCTTCTAGAGACTACTATAAATTGTTGGCTAGTATCCAAGTGTAAGTTCTGTTATCTCACCAATACCTTGTATAGTTTCTCCAATAAAACCCAAAAACACACCCAATGGTTTCAAACTCATAATATATTGAACATATTTAGCATATTGTTAGGACCACACAATGTACCTTTTTGCCTATACTTTTTGCCACTATTATACTCTTGATCACCTATATTTAGACTCATACTATCACTTTATCTGATCATCCCTAAGGTATACAATGTCCCTTCTCATGACTATACGTTTAATCTGTTTTTCATAATATTTTACATCACTCTCGTACTTAACCATTGATTAGAAATGTATAAGTGTTCAAAACTGCAGATTAGCACTTGAGGCCTATTGCTGAAACACAGAACTGTCCAAGGTCATTGTTGCTGAAACAAAGAGATGCTATATAGTCTGAGGTCGCAGCTGCTGAAACACAGAACTGATGCTGAAACACAGAGCTGTCATACAGTTCGAGGCCACTGATGCTGAAACACGAAGTTGTCATACAGTCCGGAGTCGCAGATGCTGAAACACGGAGCTGTCATATAGTCCAGAGTCGCAGATGCTAAAACACGGAGCTGTTACACAGTCCAGAGTTGCAGATGATGAAACACAGAGGAAACCACCAGGACCGACGATGCTGAAACACAAAGGAAGCCATTACAGTTAGAGGTCAACACAGTCAGAGCACAATTCACGTGGCTGAAACAACCCGCGAATTGCGATGTTGAAACAACATTAGCAACAACAAGAAGAAGTTGTTACACCAGCCGTAACAACAATACCTCATTCAGCTCCTGTAATAGCATTTCTGTTGCGTGAGACTAGAACATCTTGTTCTGGTTTAGAAAGAAAATCCGGCTAAAGATAGGACTCAGATACACATTTTAATTTTTGATCAATTGTATCGAAGGGATTTCCTCTTTAAATAAGAGGAAATCATCATTCGAGGAATGGAAGTTTTTATGTATTGAAGCAACTCCAGATAAGCGAGACGTATTCTATTTTCCAAATTGTAATGTGATATTTCGACAGATGAATAGAAGACTGCTTTGAGTATCCTTCTCTATCTTTTTCGTTCAGGGGAATCTTGTGAGAAGGGAGGGCCCACCTTCTTCACCAGATTCACCCATTAGTTAGAAGTGTGTTAGTACAATTTATGTTTATGCTTTGTTTAACTGTCGATTGTTGAAACACTGTTTTTAATGGATTCTGCTTTGCTGAAACACTACTGACTCTGTCTTAGTTTATTGAATGGAATTTGTAATTATTTTTATCAACAATATTGTGTGATGATTTTATGAGGCTAGTAGAGACTGGGTTAAAGGTTCCTGCTCAGACAGGAAGGAATCAGAATATCCTACCCTCTGTAAATTTCATTTACTTCTGCCAGTGTGCTAGCCAGAGGTTTGGTTAAAGGTTCCTGCTCAGATAGGAAGGAATCAAAACACCTTGTCTTCTATAGATTTCATTTACTTCTGCAAGTGTGCTAGCCAGAGATTTGGTTAAGGGTTCCTGCTTAGATGGGAAGGAATCAAAACACCTTGTCTTTTGTAGATTTCATTTACTTCTGCAAGTGTGCTAGCCATATATTTGGTTAAGGGTTCCTGCTCAGACAGGAAGGAATCAAAACACCTTGTCTTCTGTAGATTTCATTTACCTTTGCAAGTGTTAGAGCCAGGGATTGGGTTAAGGGTTCCTGCTCAGAAAGGAAGGAACCAAAACATCCTGTTCTCTGTAGACTTCCATTATTTCTGCAATTTTGCTAGCTAGAAACTGGGTCAAGGATCCCTGCTCAGAAAGGAAGGGATCAAAATTCCCTGTTCTCTATTAACCTCAACCTCACAAGTGTGCTGAAACAGAAATAAGGCTCAAGGCTCCTGCTTAGAAAGGAAGGAACTAGGTGGCTTTGTTCTTTGTTAGATAGAGTTAATTGTTTTCTGCATTACTGTTTTCATGAAAGAGTGTTAGTACTGAAGTCTCTTTTTGAGAGTAAGGGTCATGTTCTCTGAATGCATAATAGTTGTTCTTTCCCATTGCAAGTGTTATTTTAATGTAATCCAGGATTCTTAGATTAATCTTTAAAAGATCTGCAATAGGGAAGATACTTTCCTGTGATTTAATTCAGAACTTCAGTAAGTGTGATTAGTATAAGTTTCTTTACTACAACACTAAGTTGCTTTTGGAATTGAGCATATATAGTGCGTGGTTATCTTTGAAATAAAAAGACTTCCCTGGGTTGATAATTTATGTATCACTTGATTGTTTGAATCAATTAAGCAATTATAGTGACCAACATTTTGGTGTCGTTGCCGGGGAAGATAGCTATAGATTTCAAAAGCACTTATGATTTCTTTTCTTTAGATAAAAAGAATGCATGAAAGACCCCAAAGACACTAACCCTATAGGTGGCAAGGGAAAAGGAAAAGGAGGAAGGAAGACTTTCATCGACGAGATTGTATCCAAGTCTGAATCTGTTGCTCAATGACCAAATCTTTAAAAACAAAACTCCCAGCCTTCATTTCGAGCAGTTTTTGGAACAGGAAAAGAAGTTTGGAGTCCGGAGATAGTTCAGAAGCCAGTAGGAGACATTGAGGACAGAGAAAGTGCAACAGGGGAGAAGACAGAGAAAAACATGGATGAGTACAATGAATAGCAGGTAGATCCTGAAGGAGAGGTAAAAGATGAAAATTCTTTCTCTACATTAGGATTTCCTATTGGCGATCTCCCTAGAGGAGCAGCCCCCATGAAAAACATTCCACTCTCAGCATTGCCTAATTTTCATGGTTTATCTTCAGAAGATCCTG